>VYZT01039680.1:0-65152 GCA_013400735.1 Pomatostomus ruficeps
CTGTTCTCATGCCTTTTTTAATGTAACCTAAATCTGGGATAATAGTTTCCAGTACTCTTGCTTAGTGATCATGCTTAGGAATATTATGTTTCAAATTGTAGTCAGTGTCTACTATGAGCAACATGCAATGGTCAAAAGAGGGAAATACAAGCATAGAAAAAAGATGAAACTAGCAGCCAATAAACCTGTGTAATAATTTTCAAAGGAAAAATGTTTTTATAAGCTGTTTTAGATCAAAAGGTCTTGTTTACACAGCAAATTCTGTAGGCATTTGTGTGAAGTACACAATCAATATAAGCAAATTGGTTTTTATCCTATTCCAAAATATAGAAGGAAGAAGGAGCTCAACTGCATAACTAAAGAGCTTTCTAAAGGTTTTAATTAAAGTTTTTCATGTCCTACCTGGGATATAAAAAAAGTGTAGGTAAGGTAGGTGCATCCCTTTGGCAGAGAACAACATCTGTCTTAGAAACACTTTAGTTACTTTTTAAAGTTTCTTCATATTAAAATTTTTCTTGTGCCTCTCAAAAAATCAGAAATGCCAGCACCATTACTGAAACTTGAAAAATCCTCTGGTAAAGATGCTTCAATTCTGAAACAGTTTTAAGAAAAGGAAACCCTAGAATGTTCTATTAAATATGTCCTGAGACAACCAGAGATGCTGGTGAAAGAAAGCAACCCACCACAGTTTTGACCTCAAGTCAATGACAAGACTGACACTCCAAATCTGTTTTGACAAAGTGCATTTCATGGTTGCATGAAGAAGGTATGGGACACAGTGGTTTGTAATTCTCTGAACAAATGAAAGCACAACATTTTTACACTTCAGCAAAATTGGACCTGGACAATAGGGAACCAAAAACTCATTTGGATACATGTGGTGTTTTAAAACACATCACCAGGATCTTCAAATCGATCCGGTACCTAATGGCAGGCAGCACTGAGATCTCAGTACAGAGACATATGATGACCAGCTATTGTATATGCCTGAAATCTCAGTGGTCGCATTATTGTACAAGTTCTTATTTTGTGAAAGGAGGGCTGAGTGAGACCCGCAGGCAGGGAATTACAGTAATCCAGACGATGTCACAGAAGCATGAATTAACGTTTCAGTATCTCTATGCGACGACGCTCTCAAACTTGTTATATTTCTCAGTTGATAATAGGAGTTTTGTTCCCCCTGAATGCACATGATCCCCAAAGAAAAGCCCTCAATTAAAGTTTACCTCTACATTTTGCACAGATGAAGACCAAGCAGTATTTATGTGCAGTACAGAGAAGGGACAAATCTTCAGACATTGTGTTAACAGCATTATTAAGCACAGTGGTCTCATCTTTTTCATGTTTAAAGCAATTTTGGGGCAGTCAGAACTACACTTCATAAGAAATGGGGATCAGATGCTCCTATGGAGTCTGTAGCAAAATAATGTAAGTCTTCTTTTCAATAGCTGTGCAAGCTTTTTACTTCTACTCTTCTATCTTCCCCTGGATCTTATTATCCCCTTTTGTCTACAATGCTTCATCAGAGACACAGCAGTTTGAACTGCTATATGACCTGAGAGATGACTTCTTTATCACCTCTGCACTTTTATAACATAAGTAAGTGACAGATAAATTATATACAAAAGCCTAGACTGTGACCTGAGCTAATAATTTTTGCAGGCTAAGTCTTGGCATTGTAAGTCTTGCACAGTGCTAGTTCAGGCAAAACCTGCACAGCAGCAAGTAAGACTTTTATCAGAGTCAAGCCCAAATGAAAGCAGATTAGGGTTAAGATGTGCCCCCTTTGGACTTCTGCTTAGAATTTCTTGCAAGCATATTGGGCCATACTTTCATAAGCATTCAGAAGAGTGAAAGTCCTCTCTGCTATTTTATAAAACTCAACAGTTCTGTACTTGCATTACTGGGATATGTTCCAGGAAATCCAATATGCTACATAATACCACTTCAAGTTTGTGACTAAAATGACTTCAACTTCATTAATTATTTTGGTTAGAAGAGATAGTATTAATACTAAAATACTTCTAATGCATCTTGCCATTTTATAAGGCCTATGCTTTGCAAATAAGCTTGGTGGTGTTTATGGTACCAAAACCTCTCCTATATTCAGAGCTGCAGTCACTAGTCAACAGGCTTCACTGACAAAGCTAAAAATGAGCACACACTTTTTATTTCTCTTCATCAGAACATCCCAGGTAAAAGGGACTGATGGTGCTCTCTCCCAGGAAATCCTCAGCCCCAGTATTCACCCATGAAACCCATCAAAGCTAGACCTTGGGAGCAGCTGTCTGGATCACCTTTCAGACTTGTGGGGGGTCACTGTGTAAGGGTATGTGGCACAATATGAGGTGCAGGGAGAACATTTTCAAAAGCAGCTTTGCAGGAAAAGACTTGGTTCCTTTGCCCAGCAAGCTGAACATTAGCCAATAAAGTGACCTTGCAGTAAGGGTGGCAAACAGTACATGTTGGGCNATGCCCTTGCATCAAAGGCAGGTAACAGTTCAGGTTGGGCTCCAGCATTATGGGGAGTGCTGCCAGCAGGTCAAGGGAAGGGATCTTTTCCTTTTCGCAGCCCTGGTGAGGCCACACACAGAGTACCGGGTCCAGTTCTGGGCTTCTCACTACAGGAGAGACATAGACATGCTGGAGACAGCCCAGCAAAGGATCACAAACAAGACTAAGGGACTGGAACATCTCTCCTACAAGGAAAGGCTGAGAGAGTTGGGACTGTTCAGCCTGCAGAAGGCTCAGGGGGGATATCATCAGTGTATCTAAATATCTCAAGTAAAGGCGCAAAGAGAACAGAGTCAGTCTGGTTTCAGTGCTGCTCAGTGACAGGACCAGAGAGAGCACAGGAGGTTCTCTTTGAACAGTAGAAAATACTTGTTCATTCTGAGGCTGACGGAGCATTAACAACAGGCTATGCACGGAGAGGCTGTGGAGTCTCCCCGCCTGGAGATAATAAAATGTCATCTGGACATAGTCCTGGGCAAATGGATTGAAGTGTCCCTGCTTGAGGAAGGAGATTAGAACAGATGCCCTCCAGAGGTCCCTCCCTACCTCAACCATTCTGTAATTCCCTGAATTGGAGCAGGGTTGAAGCCTTGGGAGTTTCTATGTTCAGGTCCTCATAACTGGAGAGAATGAGATCATGGAGCAGCTGCTGGGCAGACTTAGCATGTGAGCCTCACTACTGGAGAGAATCACACTGATCATACACAATATTTATACTACTAGAGAGGACCTCTGCCCTGCTCAGCCAGAGAGGGGAAGAGGATGGAAGCCATTGGTGCCGTCTCTGTTCATGTCTGTCTGCAGTCTGAGTGGCAGGCCCTGCATATACACAGGTGTGTGGTGTATCCAGGTGCTCCATGTGCTTGTGCATTCTGGGAAAACATTTTCAGACTTGTACTTGTTGAACCTGGGGACACTACAGGACCCTCACCTCCCTCAGGCTGTCAGAGCCAGCATAATATATTTTCCTCTAACAGAACTAGTTAAAATAAAGTCAAAACTGTTAAATTTTTAGCTTCCATTCATCTTCTGTATCTTTGATTTAAGTCAGGGGAAGGTTTTTTTTTCCATCCTACTTCATCCATTCTGTAAAGTTATAAAGCTGGTAAGAGGTAACAACAGCTCTTCTCAGCTCAATAAATATGGATTTGAATAGATAAAAAACCAAGCAGTTGCTGTTGTTTGCTATTACCATTTACATGCTTCATCAAGAATTTCTGTTACCAATGCTCAAAAACCCTGTGAATCCTGCAAGAAGCCTCTGACCAGTTTCATTCTGTAGTATGCATAATGCAAATACCATTGGTTCTATATTTTAGGAGTGCTAGACTTTCTCAGGGGTGCACATTATGTTCAAGCAGGGCACTAATAAATTATTACCAAAAAGCAGCTATTTTCTTATCTGCAACTTGGAAAGCCAGCTTCACTTAAATCAACAATGCACAGCATAATTTTGCCTGCTTGTATTTTTGAATGTTTTTTCTTTGCTTAAAATCTCTTTTGTTTGTCTCCTGAATGTCCAGGATTTGGCAATCACCCTGAGCCAAAAACAAAGGGCTTTTCTTACACATCATAATAATTTTTAAATCATTTTCTCTTTAGCCTACCGTCTTTAAAAGCCTTTTGGTATATTCAAGTCATATGATCAAAATTTGTCTCCTATTAGGAAGATAAAACTTTACATTTTTGTTTACCTGAAAGCTAAGATTCTTTCTTGATGTCTTGATTCACAAAGTGAGCTTTTAAGAGAAAAAACAAATAGTGCAAGCGTCACAATACAGTAATAATGGATTGTGTCATGGTATAGTTTGGTGTCTCCACTTTGCCCATGTACAGAAGAAATGCAAAGGAAGATGAAAACAGGCAGTAAACTTAACAGCAGGCACAGTAACATAATTGAAAACAAGGGACAATAGGGAAAAAATCATTTAAGTCAAATCATCGAGTTTACCTGAATAATTCAAAACATACACAGCTCTTAAATTTCTGCTGCATTACATTGCCAGTGGACTTTCTTATTAAAATAAAATGACAAGGAAAGATTTTAGCAGGCTTTATAATGTTCTGGTGGGGTTGGACCCTACTATCCCCAAAATGAGAGCCACTTTTGGTTGCAAAAGACTTCTGCCATTTTGGGGATTTTTTTACTTTTAATATGGACGGCAAAAAAACCCCTAAAATATAGTACAAATGCCAAATTTTTCTAAATTTGCAACATGCATTTTAACAATTCTTAGTTGGTCCCAGTAAATACACAAAGCAAAAGCACTGGAAATTCTGAGATATATAACAGGCCTAGTCCAAAAATAATTAAACATCCCAAATAATTATTGTCTATTTGAGAATTACAGCAGAAGTACAATCTATCAAATGAATGGAGGTATAATTGAGACAATTTGACTTGGGAGTAAGTGCTCAGGACAAAAGATTTCTGGGTCAGACAACAGACTAAACCATCAGGGTTATAAAGCATCATGGCAGCAAAACCTTCTAAATATAAACTCTGCCAATTTTACTACAGTCAAAAGTATGGACAACTTAAAAGACAAAAAATTAACCGGTCAAGTCACATAATGAAACTGGAGAAAGCAAAAGGCTGCCTACAGAGAACAAGGCAAACAGCTAGCCTTGAGTGAGGACATTCTGAAAACCAACAAAGATTGAATCTGACTGACATAAAGTATTCATTAATTCACAAGACAAATGAGAAAAATAACAGCTTGATTCTATAAAACAATGTTTTTATTTTACTCTTCACATTTATGTCTGTAAAAGGAAGATCTGACATTGAAGTGAACCCAGTCCATTGCACAGGGAGTGCCACACGCTATCCTATCCCCAGGCAACCTACCCATTCCATGCATAGTGAGTCGTAAAAGAGGGAATGCAACTGATCCTAATGGTGGTCTCCAGCTCCGCAGTGTCTTCTTGTGGCCCCACAGAGCAGACCTCTTTCTGCCAGGTCTCCAGGAGACAGCTCTAACTAGTCTTACTAGGTTGGTGCAGCTACTACCTCTATCCCACATCTTTGAGACTCCTCTGTCCATTTCCTAAAGTATCAGTGTTACAAGAGAGAAACCCAAGGAACTCACAGACAAAGCTACATGCATTTTTCTTCTGCTCTGAATCAGTCTTCACATCGATGCTTAGAGCTCTGGTATGATCAGAGCAGATACACTTCAGCAACTCATTCTAATAAAATATTTCTAATTTCTGTCTGTAATCAGGTTTCTCTCACTGACTGAAAGTAACTCTTTCCTCTGTGGTAACTGAGCTGCATGTGCTCCTTTTTACATCACACTCCACCCCTGCCTTGACACTTCAGAACTAAGTACTAGAGATGATGTGGTCCACTGGGTCCATGTGACTCTTACACCCATTGCAATCTACAACAACCTCATGTATTTTCTACTTAGGGTGTAAATAAAGTATAATTTTTTGTGAATATATATTTTTTAAAGTAGGCTAGGAACTAATGAACATTTCTTTATTGCAATCCAGTGTAAAACATTTCCGTAGTGCAGTTTTTTTCTGATCAGTTCCACTCTGCTGTAAATTCTAGACAAATGACATACTACATTGCCACCTAGTGAATAAATTCAGAAATTCAACTTCAAAAACAAGTATACAACAGTAGTTTTATGATACAGATAGCCTTAAAAGTTGCCATCTATGGCTCTCTTGTGATAGTCATGTGTTGTACAATCAGGTGTTCACTGACCATGTTAATCCCCGTGCCTTTGTGTGTTTGGGCATGTGTGCATTGCCCTGCTAATCACTATGCACATATGCCTAATTGATGGACATCAGTTTTTCCCTGCAAAATATTTGTGGGCCGCCACCAATGTCAAGGAAGTAGAGGAACCTTATGCGGTGCAGTCTGTCATGATTGCTGTCAAATCACCCGTGCCTAGGTAACATTAAATCTGGTTTGTTAAGAGTGATAAGGCAATGCAAATTCTGCTTAAACATATAGTGCCCATCAGACTGTGCTGTTTACTTGGACTCTGCTGCCAACAAGCTGGCCTACCAGAAGATTTTCCATGATTTCTAAGATAGACTGTAGGGATAAAAAATCTGTGGTAAAGCTTCTGGACTGACAAATTGCAAGTGATATGTTGACAGTCACCATATGAGCTTTTATGTCATGCTTAAAGCTGTTTAAGAACTTACACTGGGACACAGCAATGCCAGACAAGGGGAGACTACATGAAAATGTGGTAATCAGAAATTATGAAGGAATAAGGCAGTGTTGTACTGAAAATTTTTGAATGTACTCCATCACCCTGACTGCCAACAGACTTGTTTCAGAAACCATCTTCCTCACCAGCACTCTCCACCAAGCAGGTTAGGTCATGACCTGAGAAAGTTCAGGGACCAGTTTGTCATTATTTTCCCTAGCAGGAAACATTCAGTTCCTAAGCAAAAGATGACAAAATTACTTACATGACAGAGATTGCCTGTTTGGAAAACTTTGCATTGTTACAGAGATATTTGGCATATTTTGTAACTGTGTCTATATAGAAGGATACATCCATATAAAAATACAATGCCTAATAAACATGAAAAAAGTGTAAATTACTAATGGCATATATGTGAGCCCAGATGTTTTCCCTAGTACAGCTGAGGTTGTAATTAGGATTTCATATTACTGGAGTTGTAAAAAAGCAAAGTATGCTTCACTAGCAGCTGGAAATGGAAGAAGTTCCTTGTAATTATGTCCTCCATTCTAAGTGGATACATACAGGCATCAGGGTGCAATTAAGTGTTAAGATACAATTTATAATGTTTTGTCCTCAAAGCCTGTTTGTCTGCATGCATGTATATATTTACAATCTTTATCGTCCTCTCAAGCAGTAGAGAATAAGAGCCAAAGGCAGCTGATCCAGCCATGCACCTAATTACTGAATCATTTGCTGATCAAGAGTCATTTTCAGAGGCATACTTTCTAATCTGGATTAATTCTTCTTTTCATAAAATAATCAGAATGCAGTCAAATACATACAGTGTAGGGAACAAGATGCTGCTTATGTTTCACAAGTTAAACAATGAAAAATGCTGCTTGAAAGTCCACGCATATCTTACAATGCCAAATGGAGAGGAAGCTCCATGTCCCATCTGGTTTCCAAGAGAATTTTTTTATAAATTTTAGATACATTTTTCAGCTTCTGAGTATTACATTTATTACATGGATTGATCTGTAATCTGTTTTTCTCGTTGACTGAAACCTGATTTTATGAGTGAGACACTGAAATAAAATGCTTTTTCATCTGCTAGTTCTTACAGACTGTACACAGAATCATAATTTCATACTATCTGTAGACTAGCAGGAATCTATATTTTCTACTTCAGAGCCAAATATGTGCAAAGTTAATGAGTGTAAATTCTTTAAACACAAGCAGAGGATTGCTTATAACTAAAGCTTGTATAGTTCTAGGAGTAAACACTAGTCAAAGATGACACTTGTTGGTGTATCTTTTAACAAACAAAAATTAATTGCAGGGAAAAGGAAAGGTCAAACTTCTAAAACTATAGACTTATTATACATTATTTGATCCATTTGATGCCTGAATAAAATTCCAGATTTTTTATCAGATTACTGTACAGACATAGTCTATGTGTTTTACATACTTACTCACCATACATACTTAACAGATATGTCACAGAACATACAACAGTATAGCAGTCCACACATCTTTAGAAAAAATGCAGTGATAAAAATAGTAACAGTTTAACTTAGAAAACGTACAATACAAAAACCTGAAACTGCTGAGGTGATTAACATAATAAATTGAATTGACACCTGTCATTTTTTAAAGTGGGTGAAGCCTTTTTTTTCAATAAACATCTGAAAGAACAGCCCATTCCTATCATGGCTTGATGGAGATAATTTTTAACAAAACACTGAAGGATACTTTTGGTATTAAAAAATAAAAAAGTCCCTCATCCTATACAGATTTTTTTCTGTATAGTAAACAAAATTCATACTGATAGGGAATGATGCACTATTAGAATGCATATTTGATCAGAGCAAACTCTGATAATAACAGTGAATAAAACATAATAAGCAAATTTTAGAAATTGAGTTTAAAAAGTGATGGTACTCATATGACAACAACAATCTTTGTCCCCAGAATGGTTTTACTGATTTAAGTAGCAGCCAGGTAGTACAACATTTAGCCATGAGCATGATTCCAATACAAGGATTACTGAAATTAGCAAATGTTAGAAGAGATTGTTAAATAAATTTTCTCTCAAAGTCTGTAAGTAGTTTCATCTGAAGTAATATTTGCTGGGATAAGCCTTCTGGACAAAATTTAATTAAATAATGCATCACTTACAGATTAAATCAAAACTTGACTTAACAAAATTAATTATATGCAAAAATCAGGCACATTTTGTTCAATTTGTTACAACACAGGGCAAGGGCAACACCTCAGGATTCCACACTTGTCCTCCCTTGCTGTCATAACATGCAGTAACTTGCGGTTTGATAAAAACACATTAAATGGGCACATTTTAGCTGTCATGTGGTTTTTTTTCTGAAGAAACTATGCTTTATCTGTTAGTTATGTGTTTCTATTATTATTACTGTTATTGTTATTATTATTACTGTTGTTGTTGTTATATACGTGCAACTCTACTGGTGTACAAAAGATTTTTAGACACATTTTCTGCACTGAGATCATAATTTTTAAAATAGACATAGAAAAGGAAAATAGGCACAACAGAAGAAAAACTATTTCAAAGAAGCTCATTTAAGGTGATTTTGGTAGGTAGAAACGAAGAATACTGGGCTATTAAGAAGCAGGGTAGAGGTACTTGAGTCTTCCATACCTCATTCTAAATAGGTCTTTCATCTTCTTTCTTCTGTAATGTGTGCTGCTCTTCCTTACTGAATCCCACAGCCACACTAAATCTCAAGTTTTCATTTGTCTTCCCTAGAGATGCTCTGTAGCTAGGCAGGCACTGGTGCAAGCACAGATAGAGCCCTCTGAAGAGCACTTACTGACGTAAGAGAGACATGGGCTCAGGTTGTTCTGCACATCTCTCAAATGTAGAAGATGCAGATCAAGAGACAGTGTGTCAGCCTGTCCTCTATTTAAGTACAGGGTGTTCTGACTAACAGAAACACAAAATTATTCAGGATGGAAAAGACCCTTCAGATCACCAAGTCCAGCCATTAACCCAGCACTGCTAAGTCCACCACTAAACTATGCCCCTTAGAACCACATCAATTAGTTCACTGCTGTCTCTTCAGGGGATAATATTTCAAAGACACATCTTTGATTTAAGCCAGTTGGTCAGAAACTAGCCATAGGCTAGGCCACACTTACAAAGGGATTTTGGTTCTTCATCCTGTTGGGTCTGTACTTTCCAAATAGTTGGGAGTTTGGGAACCAAAGTATGAGTCAGGAGCTTAAAATAGTTGTGTGAATCTAGGTTAAGTCCATGACTGTACTGCAAATTGTCATATATTTGAAATGTCATAGGGTACAAACATATATTTGCAAATATAAACTTTGTCTTTTCATACTACATCTCTGGTAAGTCTGCTTACAGGAGAATCAGACATGATAAATTAGTTCTATTATGTAAAGCACCATAAGCACAGAAATCCTGGGTATCTTCTGGTGAATTAATTGTCAATACAAAGGTTAATCCAAGCAAAAATACATCTATTAGTCTTAACACAGATTTCATGTAAAGAAGTAGAGTAATTCCAGTAGAATATTAGACACCCCTTAGCTGTATTGCTTGTGATTATGAATTTGAATCTCCAGGTGAAATATAGTCAGCTAGAGCCAGCTCAACAGATATTCCCTCAAGCTACACAGATGTTCCTCATACACATAAAGAAAAGAGCACATGGTAGAACACACAGTAAAACAAATATGTTCAGATAAATAGAGGGGAAGCTGGTAACATAGTTCACCTTCATAACAAATGTGTAGTGCTTATGCACATATATATTTTAGGTGATGTCCTGGTTGTAGACAAATTTTGGGAGGAGACTCTGAAAAGGTATCTCCTCTAAAAGGCAGAATTACAGCCCCTCCCCCCAGCCAAGGTTCGGAATTAAAAATCTTCTTGGAGAGACGTGAAAAAGAAACTGTTTATTAACAAGTGATGTGCACGCAGGCACAAAGAAAACGAAACAAACAAAAAAAACCAAAACCCCGAACTTGAATAATATTCTACCGTGGAGGAAAGATGGTGGAATTTTCAGAGCCTCTCTTTAGTTCAACTCCTCCTGAAGGTTCGGCCCAGCTGGGCCGGGGGGTCCGGCAGCTCCTGGCGAGGGTCCCACCGACTGTCTCCCCGGCGATCGTCTGGTTGTTCAGATGGAAAAAAAAACCAGGCCAAACAGTCCAAAAAGCCCAAAAAGAAAGGGAGAAAAAAAAAGAAAAGAAAAAAAGAAGAAAAAAAAAAAACCTGCAATCCCAGCAGGAAAGCAGAAAAAAAGGAAAAAAAAGGGACCAGGGAGAAAGAAAACCCCCTGTCCTGACCCACAGACGGGCAGACTCCTCCTGGAAACTAAGGGCAAAAAAAAAGAAAGAAACTTGCGCTTTTATCTCAAAGAGATAGAAGCAAAGCATGCCAGGTTTTCTCTCTGTGAGTCCAAGGTCACAGAAACTATTCCTGGGCTTAAGCAGACGATAGAAAAAACCAAAAACCAGAGCATAAAAATCACCCCAGGACAGGTGAAAATTCTTTACACTCCAAATCCAAACAGCATTATTTCTATTTAAAAGCTGGATATTTTTTATCAAGTCAAAAAAAAAAAAAAAAGGTGTTTGGTACCAAGGCAGCTGAAAATTAAGTCTACGGTAACACCATAGTTTCAGTACGACACATCCAGCTCTTAAACAAGTTCTACAACTCCTTTCAGCAAAGCCTAAGTGATGTTATTGCTATAGTGACTGACAACGTTGTTAAATTTCATATTTTGGTGCAAATCTAGATTTTTTTCTAAATAAAGAATAGCTACAGTATACTGGGAAAATTAACAGAAAAATACACCATTCTTCACCAATTCTAGCAATTTTAGTTTAGTGATGTTTTGGATTAATATTTTAAGATATTTTTTCTGTAAAGGTATATGCTAATGTTTTCACGAAAGTCAAGACAATGTAAGGATTACCACAGACATTTCTGATTTCATGAATTCAGAAATAATGTCTCACACATCGTTACATGTGTTACTAGAGACCAAGGGAGTTGCAGGTCAGAAGGTTAGATATGCATCCCTTTTTTCTCAAATGGCCATGTCCCTGCACAGCATAGAGCTCCAGGCAAGTGCCCGACGCCTCGTAGCTTAAAATGTGCTGCTGCTGAGGAGGGAGTAGTCATTTACCACATACTTCTCCAATGAAGCCGATGGGGCCACTCATAGCAGTAAGGGTCTGAAAGGTCAGTTTAACTATTACTTATTCAAATCTGAATTCATATTTATGCTATAAAAGCAATGTAGCCTATCCTTTCAAGTTTAAAAAGTAATTGTAAAATCACAGCCCTGCAGAGAAGAAAACTAGGAAGAGATATATTTTATTGAGATTTATGTAGGATATATTATGAGTCTAAGTCATAACATTATTCTAAAAGTTAAAATCAAAGATGATAGCAAATGCATGAAACAACTTTGTTCTCTCAAGTAAAAGCTTCTAGAATTTGAGAAACATTTACATAGAATGAAAACACAAAATCTGAAGTAAAATTCTGCTCTAGTTTAACCTACAAAGTCTCCTTTACATTCTGTGGTGATGCACTTGCATGACCAGGAAAGGCTGAGATTATTATACTCGTATAAGCAGACTAAAGCCTCATAAAGTAAGTAAATTCGGGCTCACACCTGCTGCTTAACCACTGGCTTGCCCTCTTGTCTCTAGACATATCTTATGATTTAATCAGTAGAGAAGATCAATTTCTGGCAAAAAATGAACTTAAAAATGTAGTGGTATGTCATAACTTTGTATTTTGGTGCTTTGTATCTCAGCCATCTTATCTTAAAATACAGCTGGTAAAATGTTACCAAGAGGATTTTTGTTCAAAATTCTAGTTTGCCAGTCTGAAGCCAAAAAATAATATTTTTTTATTATTATAAAGCCACTTAATAAACCCTTTGACTGGTATCAGACTTCAGTGGAACTTGCAAAGGACAGTAGTTGAATGGCTGATACATCACTGAAACAGATTCTCAAAACAACTTTGACCTGATTTGTGCATTTCTTGAGTGGTTAGGTAACACTGCAGTGCTGTGGATAGATCCAGTTCAGACACCATGGAGTAGGAACTAGCTCTTTACTACTTCTCAGATGTATTCTTAAAACCTGTCTTTAAAGTTTTACAAGAGTTGAGCTGAGGTTTCAATTTACACTGAACATTATGGGGATGTGATGCCTTAGCAAGCTTTATGTGGCTGAACTTAAGTAGGAGACACAGAAGACAGTATAGAACAAGGGGGTTGGTATGTACAATGGAATACATGGGAAAAACACAGAATGATATTATTAGTGATATTAGCCCTAAGAAGGCCTATGGAAAAACACTTTGGAGAAAGCACTATGCACAGACAACACAGTTTTCTTTTCAAAGCTGGGACTTACATGTTGTAAATTACCTCCTAAAGCAACTACTTTGTGCTTTTCCATGTTCTAACCATGAAAGTATCACAGTGTTGCATGTATTGATACACAGTCTAGTGCTGGATAACCCTAACTCAGTGAGAATCCTGTTTAAAAATCTTAGTAGGCATACTCAAACCACTTGAAAGAGATACAGACATCATAAGTTGCCATATTCCTATCTTAATATTTTTATAACACAAAACTGTGCTAGCTTCCTTTATTACAGAAGTGGACCAGTATAGCAATTACAAAAAGGAAATATATTACCCATAACTTGTTTTGAGACAGAATGCAAGAACAGACCACAGTAATACTGTAAGAACATATTATTTTGTGACATGATGTGACCATAATTATTTTGAGCTTACAAAGAAAGAAAGGAAGCTAGCATAGCTCAGAATCTGAATTTAAAATAAGAAGTAACAAATGGAAATTTAGCAATGGAAGCATTGTTACTATTTTTTAGTTATTATTTATGGCTGTTTGTTTTTTATAATTAGCATCTGTATTTTTTTTCATTATCATATTAATGCTCATTAACATATTGGCAAGGATCAGAGAGTGCTAAGGTAGGACACACTGGTGCTATATGCTGCACAAACTTAAAATGATATGACAACCCATACTCAAAAGACCTGACAGTAGAAGTGAAAGAGAACACGTAACACATGGAAAAAGATTGTTGGGAAAGACATGGAAACAGTATGGGAAGCAGAGGTCTGGATAATCATGTGATTCAAACTTTATACACTTTGACAGATCACACACTGATGATGAGTTTTATGGGGGATTCAGGTGAGGATAACTAAGTTTACACATAGCTCTTCTCAAGCATGAGAGATGGTATAAGGGTCTTTCCTAGCAGATTTAGGAGGTAGTTGATGGAGACATTCACAATGAATAAATCTGTTCATTCTTTCCAATGTTGTTCAGTGAATGAGTGAACACACGTATTCTAAGAAGCCAAAAAAAAAAAAAGGATTGAAAGTGAAAAAAAAGAATTTTAAAACCCAAGAGTACAGTGCTTCTGCAAATCTACTCCAAATAGAAAACCACAACACACAGTTATTTAAAAATATATTTTAATTAGCAAATGCTGATCAAACTTGATTACTTTTATTAAGGAAATTATTCTCATATTTGCTTTTCACGTCTTTACCTTAATACTAGAAAATGTAAGTAAAATTAAGATAAAAATGTAAACAAATTATATAACTATATAACCACAATACTTAATTAGATTTCAAAGCACACTTAAAGAAAATTTGAGAGAGCAAAAAGGAGCTAGGCAGGCATTTTTTAACAGATGGTGCTAGATTAGGTCACACAGATATAATTGAGGTCAGAATTTGGCCACTGTAGGAACAGACCCTCTCAGTGAAAGAGGTGAATTTCCTCCTGTGTTTTTCATTAATTACTCAGTGTCATCCAGTCACAATATTGTCTGCTGTAGATCCTCTCAGTAATCCCTTGTCCATACAAGTCTTTCTCTGGAATATTCTTTCAATATTATGCATTTGAACAGAAATTCTCTTTGTAGAAATACTGATTTGCTTTTTAGCAGCAGAGACAAAAGCTTACTGGTATCACCATTTATCTTAGCTACGGTCTTTAAGATAATGGTAAGCGTTGCCTTTCCATTGCTGATGTAGGAAAGACTGATACAAAACAACAGGTAATTTTTAAGAAAATACACAGAAGTCTTAAATCCCAAGACCAATTTTAAAATACTTTATGTGAGAGATGGAACATAAATCAAGAGCCCATGGATGTAGCAGAACAGACTTGCAGAGTTGTTTTGGACAGACACTGCTCAAATTCTCCTTAGCTTTCAGCATGTAGAAAGAGAGTTTTATTGACCTTGCTGTTGGTTTTACACACTATATCTGAAGGTAGTGTTTGCTTTGTGAGTTTGTTCACACAAAGTATAAAAATATATTAAATAGTATTGTGTACAGTAAAGCATGGATTCCAGATTGCATTTATTTCTAGCAGGAAGTCATTCACATTTGAGTGCCAGCTAGAAAGCATGCCACAGAAATCAAACCAGACGAATTTCAGCATGAGCCTCAAAGCATAATGTTATGCTGTTTAAAGTCATACTAAACATTCTCTCCACAGCTGTGCAGGCTCAGGCTGCAGATGAAATCATCACAGTCAATACTTTTGCTTGAATGACACCCATATCAAAGTGGTTTTCTTTCATAATGGTCCATTTTATCTCACTAAAAGAAAACCGTATTTGAAAAATATCATTAATGTATCCACTTTACGAATGTGTTGAATTATATTTTTCTTCTTACTTATTACTAAATTTATTTCCTGAAAATATTTTGCTCTATTTCCCTTCAGCTGACATTCATTTGGATCTGTATTTTGGCCCATCTCCCTTGTCTAACAGCTTTACACAGAAATACATGACAGAAATAAGAACAGTAATAGCAGAAATAAATCAGCTAACAATATTTACCTGAGGAAAGGTTTCTCTAGACTACTTGTAGTTTTACTTTTGAGAAATGGCTGAAACCAAGGCCATGCTATTGCTGAAGTCAAACCCAATACTGTATTTTATTATTTTGTGACTTCTGTAATAAAGGATAATACATTTCTTTTGTGTCAATCATTTAATTTCAAATGCTGTGGAACATTTTGTTATAATAAAAAAAAATATTGTTTCAGGCTTCTTAAACCAGCTTGGATGAACTCACAATTTATATATGTCTACAAACCTGAGGTTGTCACACATGAAGTCCAAGTGTCCCCTTTTAGCACAAATACAAGACCAGCAACATTGCTGCTTAAGTGTAACTGAGTTTGACCCATTATATATTGAAAAGGAGTAATGAGTACAACCAAAAGAGTATTTGAAAGAAAAAAAAATAGATTTCACATCCACACAGATGCAAAAGTCACCTTTTTTCATGTTGTTCAGATATAATAGCTGGTTGATGATCAGCGACTCCTTGAACGTAATCAGCCCTGATCACAAGGCAGTGAATTGCGCTTACAGCAGGTGAGCCTGTGGACCTGGAAACTGCCAGAGTGCTATGGCAATGAGTCAAATGGCTTTAAACTATTGCTAACTGTTTATAATGAAAAGCTTGAGTGGCAGGGCAGAATTAAGAAATTACTTGTTATACATTTTATGATTTCTGTAAAGCAAGGCTTTTCACAAATTTTCCCATAAACTGCTTGGCTGCAGTAGATCCCAAAATATGCCCTTTGCAGAAATGTCTCTGTGCCATAAGACACTTTGACAGACACAAGCACGTTAGCAAGGTAGCACATGAAGATGCTGCAAGTGGATCTCATGAGCTTAGCTGGAGATTGCCCCCACCCCACAGCCCAGCTGCTGCACAGCCACCCCACACCACTGCAGCTCAGCTCCTGCACTCCAGCACTGCTAGCATTCTCATCGGCAGGCGGGGGCCCTGTGGCGGTGGCCCAGCCTGTGGCGGTAGTACCATCTGCCCCGCCTGGCCAGTTGACCCAGCCCACCTTCACCATGTGGATAAACGAGAATATTAATTCCGTAGATTTCCCTCCTCAGGATAATGAACCTGAGGGGGAGGGTGAAGGCCAGGCTGGGGATTTTCCCGCCCTTTAGACCTGCCACTCCAAGTTACGTCTCCGCCCCTGTCCCCTCACAGATGTTAAATATTCATTAAGTACTAGAATGTTCTGTTGTCTTTGTACCCCTATTGGTTGATTTAAATATGTTCCTCCCCCTGTTCATGTTCATTGGATGTCTATTCTTATGTAATATTTCCCCATTGGTTTGTTTGTTGTTCCTCCCCTAAACCGCCCCTTTTTGCTTCCCTTAAAATCCCTGTGTAACTGTCCTCAGCTATTGGTAGCCTGATATTCCTGTTCTTATGTTCCTGTGTGCCTCAGGGCAGGGAATAGACTGGGATTGCTGCTAGTAAGAGTCCTTCCCACTATTTTGTTCCTGCGCTCTTACCTTATAATAGTGACCTGCAGCTGGCTAACTGAGCAGTGGAGCTGACAGCACTGAGGTAAAGAGCAGACCAGGAGCTGCACTGATTGCAGCTAAGCCAGTCCAGCAAAGCCAAGCACGATTCTCACCCGCAGTCTTCCGGGCAGCCTAGTGGTCAGTGGCGACAGGGCCCTGCACGAGCAGGCTGGCTCTTAACACACATTTACACTCACCAGAAAAGCTGCATCAAAAGCAGCATGGCCAGCCAGCTGAGGGAGGTGATTCTGCCCCTCTGCTCTGGTGAGATCCCACCTGAAATACTGCATCCAGCTCTCTGGGACCCCAAAATAGGAAGGACATTGACCTGTCGGAGCAAGGCCACACCAAGTTGATCAGAGGGATGGAACACATCTGCTGTGAGGAAAAGCTGAGATAGTTGTGGTTGTTCAGCCTGGAAAGAGAAGGCTTCAGGGTGACCTAATTGCAGCTTTCCAGAACCTGAAGAGAACTTACAGGAAAGGCGAGGCAAGGCTATTTAGAAGTGCATGTAGTGACAGGACAAGAGGAATGGGTTCAAATTGAAAGGGAGTAGGTTCAGATTACATATTAGGAAAGAATTCATTACTGCGAGGGTGGTGAGGCACTGGGACAGGCTGCTCAGGGAAGCTGTGAAGGCTTCATTCCTGAAAGCGTTCAAGACCAGCTTGGATGGATCTCTGAACAATTTGGGCTGGTGGAAGGTGTCCCTGCCTATGGCGGGGGGTTGGAATTGCGTGCGTGGGCGTAGGCGTGGGCGTGAGCCTCGGCCTGTGCTGACGGTCTAGCTTTTCCCTGCCACGACACCGTTTCCCGGGGCTGCAGAGCGCGGCGGGCACAGCGGTCACGGCGGGGCCAAGCGCGCCTGCGCTGCCGGAACGGCCTGGTTGGAGGCGGCAGAGCGGGGCTGGGCCGGCGACGATGGCGGAGAGCTGCGGCGGGGTCCGGGTCCGGCACCGGCTGGCGGTCGCATTCCTCTTGCTCGTTGTGTTGACACCGGCGGGCGCCGCCTCAGCCACCGCCCTGCCTGTAGTCATCAACACCTGGGCGTTCAGGACGGCCGCAGAGACAGGTGTCCGGCGGGGGCCCGGGCTGGAGCGGGGCGGGTGGGGCGGTGCTGTGCCGCTCGGTGCCCTCCGGGAGCGCCCTTCTGCTGCGGGGCCGCCGGGCCGACTTGGGTGTTGATGCTGCTTAAGAAAAACAGTCTCTGCGGCCAGTGAGCAGGCTGGTGTGTGGCCAGAAGGAGCGAGCTGTGACCCGGCTGCCAAGCGGCGCTGGCTGCGGAGGGCCCGGGCTGCTGCTCCCTCGGCACGGCTCAGAGCCAGCCCCGCTGCCAGCGGGGAGGCGTCGGGAGGTGGCTCGCCTTGCCTAAAGGAAGGGCCAAGCCCCGGAGCTTGCCCGTCCTTCCTTCTGCCTCCAAGAGCCTGCAAGCTAATGGTTTAACTTCCCGTGCTGGGAAATAACGGGAAAAAAACCCAAACAAAACCCACAAAAAATGAAGGAGTGGAGTTATGAACTGTGGAACAGCTAGATTAAATAGATTAAACACATACTTTTGTTAGTAATATACTTTGCACTCTTGCAGCGTATTTTAAAGGTGGATTTTTTTGAGATTGTTTCTTGCCCCCTACAGATGTAGGTAGTTACATTATTTTTTTGCAACTCTTGTTTTGCAATGTGTTATTGACAGTTAAACAAGTTTTCTTATGGCAACATAAATTAGCTGTGAGTAGTAATTTTAAAAGACTTGCAGATTATTTCATTGCAGCAGAGTTGTAAACAACCCCATACTACAGAATTCTTGCTTGTGAAATGAGTTACCAGTAAAGCCTTGTAATTGTTAGAAGTGAAATACACTCACGAAAGTTGCAAGGCCCTTTCTTTGCAGCTTCTGAAAGCCTGTGGTAAGGCTACTCACAGCAATAAAGGTAATAGGAATCAGGGCAGTACTCCTCACGCTGAAGTTTGTAATAGAGACAAGTATATGTGGAGTTGGATGCATGGTACTTTTTCCCTGATGTAAGCAACTTCATGCAGTTGCATGCAGCATCTGTGATGATGAGGCTTCTTGAGATGGTTGAGACAGTGGTTTACTTCTTGAGCTGGTTTACTTCAGCCAGAAAGAGCTGGCCTGTGTGCATCTGCTGCCTCCCTTGCTGGGTCTGTCAGGTGACTGAGCACCAGAGCCAGCACAAAAAGGAGTGAGCAAAAAGGAGTCTGTCAGTGGTAGCATGCTCAGGCACCTTAGGAGATCTTGCCTGAGGTCCAACCTTGTGAAATCTCAAGCGTGCAATGCCTTCAGGCTCAGTGTATTCAAGTCATGTTTTTTGACACACATCTGTAATGTCTTACGAAACTGCACCATGATCTAGATGCTAAAGAAGAGAACACTAAGGATTGAACAGGAGAATGTGGAGACTTAATTTCTTATATATAATTTTCACTTTGGTTTTGTGCTTATGTAGTTACTGATGTAGGTTTAGGCCTTTTTTTCTGCAGTTGGACACAATACTCTCATATGAGGCTTTTGAGGGCACCTCTTTTTTTTAGCTTTTTTTTTTCAGATGAAAGATTTGTTTCTCCCTCTTTCTTCTCTCAGAAGGCTTTAAACAAATAGTGATAAAGTAGTGATTGGTTCTGGGCAGAGAAAGTTATTTGATGCAGAGAACTTGTGATTATTGTTAGTAAATCATACCTCAGAAGAAAAGCTCAGTTTATCAGTCAGAAACACTAATCAGATGTGCAAGAAAAAGAATATTTAGAAAAGTGATACTTTACATTCTTTTGGTTATGTTTATATTTTGACTTTATAATCTGTGAGTTATAGTTTACTGGTTTTTATCCACTTACGCAGTGCATCTGCATCATGTCCATCTTTAAAGCAGTAGTGGAAACTGTTTTCTCTAGTGACATTTAATTATTTGTGTTGATTACAGCTTGGAGAGTATTAGAGTTGGGGGGCTCGGAGCTGGATGCAGTCGAGAGAGGCTGTGGTCAGTGTGAGATCGATCAGTGCGATGGGAGTGTGGGATACGGAGGAAGCCCGGATGAAAGTGGAGAAACAACTCTGGATGCAATGATTATGGATGGGTAAGGAAACTATATAGAGGAAAAAATGATCCCTGTCATTTTCAGCACACTTAAGAGTTGTTACAGGATCTTGTTGCTTTGGGGCTGACTATGGGACAAGCTAACTTGTGGAACTAGGAAAAATAACATAGCTATTTGGTGGGGGAGTAGGAAACGACTCTTCACTTGTAGTCCAGTAATCCACTTCTAGGTATAGCAGTTGCAAAACAGATGGTTTGTGGCATTGTTAGCTTTCCCTTTACATTCAGTCCATAAATATTTCACTTTTGGAGTAATTGTCTTCAATAATTTATTTGCTGTTTAAAGCTGTCCTGATTAAAAAGTAATTGCAAGTGTGTGGTTCATATTATGAGTTTATGTAACAAAATAGTTACTCTCCTGGAAATATTACTGTGAATGGCAGTATCCTTACTTGAGCAACATCTCCATGCCTGTGAAAGGAACCAATATATCCAGGAAGTTTTTCCTTACTAATGTGATGCCATCTGTCTGTGGCATAGAACAATTAAAGCATTATGTTAAAGGAGCAAGTTTTTCGATTTAGATGAGATTTCGTCTAAAAAATGTGCAGTTGTTCTTGTAGTTTTAACAAGTTTTAAATGTTCCTTGTTTCCAGAAACACTATGGAAGTTGGGGCTGTTGCGGATCTCAGGCACGTGAAAAATGCAATTGGTGTAGCACGAAAGGTCATTGAATACACTAAGCATACATTACTAGTGGGAGAGTCAGGTAATTATTCCTTTAACTGTTCCCAAGTCAAACCCTTATTTTAAAACACTTCCTGTTAAAATTCCCATGTTTTAATCATGGTAATAGAGGTTGAAGAATTTCTTAACAATCAAATCAATCTTCTCAAATAGTTCAAAAGTGTTTATTCTGTCATTCTGTGTGTGTATGAAATAGGTTTATTTTTAGAAGGAAAAGAAAGAGTTTTATGTGTTTTCACCAGTTTAACTGCAAATATTGACTTGTAATCCCAAGGCTTTTCTACTATCACCAATATCCAAGTTACCAAAGATGATTTATTAAAAGACACTATAGAAATGGTTAGGTTTAAATGTTGCATTTAAAACCATAAAGTAATTTTTTTCTAAGGAACGGCAGAATTAATAGACACCAGAGTTGCATTTTAATATTTTGGTATAGATTGAGCATGATTAGTGTATTTCATAGTTGAAAAGTGAGAATTTAAATCTAAAAACGCTCATTAAAGGTTGTAGTCCCAAGCACAACTAAACAGCAATAGCAACTTGGAGGCTTAATTGACCTTTTTAAATCTGGGCTGCTTTTGGTAGAATAATACCAGTTTCAATAAAAGATGTACATTCCCCGGGTGTATGTGGGTGGTGAGCAGGTTTGTTGGCTTTTAAGAAGCCTACTCTGAGCCTGTCCCTGCTCAGAAAGAAGTATGGAGATAAGTGTAGAAATTGTCATCTGACAATTCATGGTGATTCAAGTGCTTTGAAATTGGTAAGAAAAGACAAAAGATTCATGAAGGAATTAGCATGTGCAGAAGTAAGTACAGCAGCAAATTTTTGATGGAGTAAAATGGAACGATTTTTGGAGGTCAGCATACAGTTTAACAGAAGGTCTGAACATAGAAACCTGTAGATTCTGTTTAATTTAAGGTGGTTGACCGTGATTACAAGTGGCTTTGCTAAGAGATATTTCACAGGTAGTGCAGAAGAATAAATTGGTCAGGTGTAAAGTAGTAGAGGGAGAAATACTCCTAATACTCATTTGCCCATCATTACTAGTTACAATAGTATTTTTAGATTTTAATCAGTAGAATGAGCAGAAAAGATAAGGAAAATGAAGAAACAGGAGGATTAAAGTGCTGATTTAAAATATATCTTCCAACCTAAGAAGACAGCTCTTTGCCTAATAGAGGAACATGGACAAGGTTGTTGTGCGGAGTCCTTACTGTCAGTGATAGCTTCCTGAGAAGAAAATGTCTAGCAGTAACGGCAAAAGGAAGATGGAAAAGCTGAAGATTTATCTGAGTAAAAATGGGAGATGGTGTTTAATGATAACAAAGGCAGTGGAGAAATTGAGAAAGACTATTTCTTTTAAGGAAATGGGATTTTTTGTAGAAATTGGAACTTGGATAAAAGAAACTGTGGTTGTCTTCACCAGATGAAGATGAATAAAAAGAAAACACATTTGAACCTTTAAATTGACATGTGAGAGAACAGTTTATTTTCTAAATAAAAATACTTACATTACAGAAAAGCTAGCTAGAATAGTAGAATCTTTTCATATAAATGCATGTAATCTCTGCAGGCATTTTTTATTTGAGATGCAGAATTGCTGAGGTTAGTCTGTGTTTTTCTCCCAATAACTAAACTGCATTTTTATTTGAATATACTTAGAGATATAACCCAGGGAAGTCTGCATGTCTTCTAAAATTGCATTTTTATGAGTGGTTGACACTAGAGAGGAAGAGGCAAGCTGTGACATGCATTAATTTCAATGACTTGATAATTTTAAAACGTATGTCCTGCTTATTGTTCCTGTGGGTAAAATTTTAGTGAAGGTAATACGAAAATTTGTAAAAACAATGTTGGAACCTGTTAGAATGCAATCACATCTGAATAGCCTTCACAGTTCTGTTTATTTTGACTCAAAAAATTGAAATTTGGTTATTTTAAAACTTTTGGTATATAGACAACCCAAAGAAGAGGATTTATTACAGAATTACAGAGTAGCTGATGTTGGTAAGGACTTGAACTCTTCTGGTTCAGTCCCCCTACTCAAGTAGGGCCACCCAGAGCTGGTTGCCCAGGACCTTGTCCAGAGGGTTTTGAATATCTCCAGAGATGGAGACTCTACAACCTCTCTTTGCACACCTGTGCCACTGCTTGATCACTCTGAGTGAACAAAGTGTTTCCTGTCGTTCTGAGGAAACCTCATGTTTCAATCTGTGCCCATTGTCCCTGGTCCTGTCACTGAGCAGCACTGAAACCAGATTGACTATGTTCTCTTTGCACCTTCCCTTGAGATATTTGTATACACTGATGAGATTCCCCCTGAGCCTTCTCCAGGTTGAACAGTTCCAGCTCTCTCAGCCTTTCCTCGTAGGAGAGATGTTCCAGTCTCTTAGTCAATACAGTGGTCAATCATTGTGGTCCTTTACTGGGCTGTCTCCTGTATGTCCATGACTCTTGTACTGGGCAGCCCAGAACTGGATCTGGTACTCTGTGTGTGGCCTCACCAGGGCTGAGTAAAGGAAAATATCACTTTCCTTGACCTGCTGGCAGCACTCCCCATAATGCTGGAGCCCATCCTGAACTGTTACCTGCCTTTGATGCAAGGGCATGTTGCTGGCTGGCATTCACCTTGCTGCCCCTCAGAACCAAACCATGTCCTGCCATGTTGCTTTATGAGCACAGTATTGACCCCAGTGAGACACTGCTAGTTACTGGCTCCAGCTAGACTTCCTACCCTGGATCACAGCCCTCTGAGCTAAGCCCTGAAGCCAGCTTTCAGTCCTCACTCGCTGGTCATCCAGTCCACACTTCAGCTTCTCTTTGGGCATCTTAATGGGAGCCAGTGTCATGAGCCTAACAGGAGTCAAGGCAGACAACAGCCACTGCTCTCCCCTCACCTGCTGAACCAGTTGTTTCATCACAGAGGGTTCTCAGGCTGATCAAACAGGACTTCCCTTTTGCGAAGCCAGGATGACTGTTCCTAATCACCTGCTTGTCCTTCATGTGCTCAGAATTTTTTTCCAGGCTTAGTTGTTCCATTTTCTCAGTGATCAAGGTGAGGCTGACCAGCCTGCAGTTCCCCGAGTCTGCTTCTTGCAGTGGTGTAGCTTTTGTTGAACTGATACAGATAACCACACTCATCAGTTCTTGCACTGTTAAAAGAAGTGCTTTCTTCATTTGTTGCCTTAATTTTTGGGGGGAAGTCTTAGAAAACTAGCAGTAAAGGACACGTATAATGATGCAGACAGTCTGGTGAGGAATATTCAGTGCAAGATGATTACAAGTGAGGAAAAAACCTATTTTGGTTATTGCCAAGAAATTTTCTTGTTTGTCTCTTAACAGATAGGAAAGCTTCATAATCACAGTGACTTTTTTCTCTTTTTGGTCATGCAATACTTAGACCAGTAGTCCAAGTAAACAGTTCAAAATGTAAAAATGAGGAATTCTGCTTCCTTGGTAGAAACAATGTTTCAAAAATCACTAAAGAATTCGTGACAAACATGCACAAGCACAATTTTATCTTACAAAAAAAAAAAGCCTAAACAAAAAAACCCCAAATCCTGCCTGTTTGTTCTGTAAGTGGGAAAATAGGTATCTATTTAATTGAAGCTGTCAGTTTTCTTTTCCTCTGAGTGCTAAGGTACTTTAATTGTGTCAGTTTTTAAGAAAAACATAGAAAAGTAGTCCAGAAATAATTGAAGGCTTCTCTTAATTCTTGCACTGGATAAGTTTGTTCAGCTGTGTATTATAGTGACATTATTTTCAAGGATTGATAATATAAATTCAAGCATCTGAACCTAGCAAGAGTATCTCTTACTGGGTAATATCAAAGGTATGTACAGCTAAAAGATGAAAGAAGAGTTGATCTTTTTTCTTTTCTCTTTGCCTAATGATAGAAGTAATTCTTAGAAGTGTAGCATTCTTTCATTGCTTGTGTTGGTATTTCTTTTTTCTCCCTTGGCATGTACTATATTAATTTTGCAAAACAAGGAAGCAATCACTTTTAAAGCTGCAAGGAAGACGTGAAATGTGATGTAAGCTGGTGGATTGCTTTCTTCAAGTATCAGAGTTTTAATGGGAAGTGTTGTCCTGCTATGTTACTTATATTTGATATAAACTAGCTTTTTAAGGAAAATATGCTTATATTTGTATGACTTATTTATTTCTATGACCCCCAGAGCCTAGGCCATTCTTGCTCCACACTCTTGTTTGTGTCAATTGATTAACAGAGTTGAATTTGTTTCTCTTTCAATGGGAAAACTTGAATGTTACTGCCTGTGAAGCGAGAGTTGGCCACTGCACTTGTACATCACTCTAATGGCTGATACTGCTCCCTGAAGATGTATTTCTTATCTCCAAAAAGGATGTAGAATTTCTTGATTTCTAGAAAACATATCATGAATGCATTATCATAAAATACATAAAACTGTGAATAAATCAATGTTTCTTTTTTTATTTTGCTTTTCAAGCCTCCCTGTTTGCTGTAAGAATGGGGTTTCCATATGAAGATTTAACTACCCAGAAATCCCTTTCGCTATATTCAGAGTGGCTTAATCAAAGCTGTCAGCCAAACTACTGGAAGGTACAGTGCAGTGATGGCAGTGAAGGGGAGGGTTTAGGAAGTCAGTAATGCAGCATTGTCTCTTCCTTTCAGGTTATACTGCAGTTATGCTTTATATGTGAAAAAAGAGAAGTTTTGCTTATTAAACAGAAAAAAACTTGGTATTACTAAGCACTTGCTTGACTTGGGATTGTATATGTCTAGTTCTTACTTCTTAGATCCTGCTGGCAGTAGTGACCTGACCTTACTGCAGTAGTGCTTTGATGTTGGAGTTATTTTTTAGTTCTTAATTGGGACAGGACTTACCAAAATCAAGCAGTGCATGTATTTTTAGATGCATGTATAAATTTCTAAAAGAGAATCTTACAGTAGTAATTAAGATCTTTAAATAGTTAGTTGAGAGGCTTTATGCAGACCTATGAATAAATCAGGTTAGTGCAGATGTCCATTAAATTCACCTGCAGTGATGAGCTTGGCTGGTTTTTTGGATGGGGTTTTTTTTGCTTTGGGTGTTACAGATTTTTACATGTTTGTACACTGGTTTGGGGTTTTTTTTGACCAGTCAGTTGAGCAAAGCAGAGTCATTCATTTGAACAACATAACTTTTCCAGTAGGAAAATCTTTTTACTGTATAATACCAGAAATCAGTCTTTATGCATTAAGCAAAAACAATTTGTGGGATCTCAGTACATCTCTATGGTTTAAGTACTGAGCATCAGATGCCTGTATGATAGATTATAGGTATTGATTTGAGTATTTTTGAATTTCTGAGTATTGAATATATTATATTATTCATGCAAATCACAAACTAATTACAGAATGTGGTGCCGGACTCTTCTAAATCCTGTGGACCATATAAACGGCAAGAAGAAGTAACTTACAAAGAAGAACACAGCAGCCCACAAAGAAGTGTTCATAACCATGATACCATTGGTAACAGCTTTTCGTAACTCTGCTGCTCATCTTTTTTTTTCTCATTCCTCTAAGGATTAAATCATACTGATTTAAAGAAAAGTATTTCATATAGAAATTATTTCCTGTTCATAGTGGTTTCAAGATTCTGTTATTTACCTGTTCGGATGGAGTGCCTAAAAGTAGGATTTGGTTTTGGTTTTTTACCAGTTTGCTGACTGCACAGCCACTTACTTGATTTTTTGCCCTTAGCTCTTGTTCATTGCCCTGCTTCTTTTCCCGCAGATACCTTGGCATAATTGCTTGGGCAGCTGTGGATGCTTAGAAAACTGATTAAGTTAAAAATAATTACGTTTATCTTGATTATGGTGTCCCTGTCAGACCAACTTAAAAGGCCTTGCAGTGGTAGAAGAAATGAGTAAATGTTTAGTGCTGTTGCCAACTAAAAGCAGTTTGTCACACTCCTTAAGCTTATAAAACAAAGTTTGCTTTCAATTTTCTTCTGTTCTGGCTTTTTTCTAAATCAGTAAATTTCTACAGAAACTAATATGCTGTAAACAGTTAGCAGTAGTAGTCCCAAAAACTTTTAAGAGTTTACTGATTGAGGACTGTTAATTGCTAAGCCTGTAAGTTGGTTAATGAGCAGATCAGACAAAGGACTAGAGCAGTTACAGAGTCATGTCCTTCAAAGCTTTATACTTTGTAGTCTTGAAACTTGCACTTTTTGGTTTAGTTTAGATTTTTCTCAGTTTAGCAATCCAGAACTTTTTGTCTGATGGTCTTTACAATACCAAGAATTAACAAGTTGTTTCAAGTGTGAATCTTTCTTCTTTGTTTCTAGTTCATCCTACTAATAATCAATTAATAGTCTACAGAAGTCAGGTGACCTACCAAATTCTTAAGTTGATAGCTAGCTTACTTACTGGGGTAAACAGTCTTCAGTAAGTGCTGGGAAACGCAGAAATTGTGGAGTGTCAGGGGAGAGGAATCTGCTAAATACACTTCAGGAATTGATCTATCATTAAGTCGTCCTAAGCTGTTTTGTAGTAAATGATGATATTTTGTATCAGTATTTCAAGTTCTCCCACCCCACTCTTTTACCTATGAAATGTCTCTGTGAGTAGCACATTTTGGGCAGAGTCTCCATTCAGCATACATTTAGGACATTGGTAGGAACTGATGCCCTTCCAGTCTTTTTGCAGAGGCCATTGGGTCCATGTCTCTATGTTTTTAGCTTCTACTGGTCAGGAAGCTTTTCTATGAGAAGATGATACTGCTTAGTGAGGTCAGAGAAACAGAATTCAGCTCATCAAATTCTGCTTCTTGGCTCTCAGTTTGTAGTGGAGTTTTATGCTAGCAGCAACTCATGCCCTCTCCTGCATGTAAGGTAAAGTCTTGCTCTGTGGAGAGGCAGCTGATCCCAAATCTGATTCCAAGTGACAATCTAAACTTCTTTAGTATGAGGCAGTGCCTTTGTTATCAACACAAAATTAGCAGGGAGTAGGTTAATCTATACATTTGGTTGCCCGTTATATAATTCTAGTTACTTTGGTAGGCAATGTGTCCTCTTCTGCCAAATTAGCTCATGCTTCTGACTTTTTTCTTTAATTTCCTTCCAGCACCATTTATAATTTCTAAACTTTGTTGTTCTGATGGTATTGGTGCTCAATGTGGTGACACCAGGTATTTGTTCTCTACTGGTTAATAAAGGTATATATCAGGAGGCAGTAGCTGCTTAGGCAGCAGTAATATATAGCTCTGAACAGTGTGGCACTCACTGTTTCACCTTCCTTTTTGAGCTCTTGTAATACATCCTAAAAGTTTCCAAATCTCTTTTGAAAAGAACGTGTTTTTCTAAGAAGTACCACTCTTGTATTTCAGGATATCAGTAATTTGAATAGTCTGGGAATTGTGGTTCTGTTTGATAAGCAAAGTGCCAATTAAATAAATACATCAGTAGTGTTTCCGAATGTGCTTTTTCTCTGTGGAAAATCTTAGGTATGGTTGTAATTGGTGCGAGTGGAACCGTTGCTTCTGGGACATCTACTAATGGTGCTGTCCACAAAATTCCAGGGTTAGTATCTCTGATTATACAAAAAAGCTTTTTTCCCCACCTTGTTTCCTATGTTAAACTTGTCATCGGGGTGTAAAACATTAACCTTTAGATCACAAAATGGCCTTGCTTATTTATGTGCACTTGCCATAGATGCTAATACTGAGAAACTGATTCAGTTGCAAGACTACGTGTGTTTATTTGAGGGAATGCTTGTTTTTCAGCTTGCTTAATTCACCATACAACTGGCACAGTTCTGAGACAACTTGTAAGGCAAGCCACCAGAGACAAATAAGCATTTTGGAGAGGTACACAGTCTCCTAAGAAATGTACATAAAATCTGAGCCCCAGGCTTGTGTTTTGTCTTTGAGATACTAACTTCTACACAGTTAGGATTATTGTCTTGTCAACCAAGTCAGACAACGTCTGGATTTAGCAACAAGTTATTGAACATATTAATGCTTACTGTTGCCCACAGGCTAAACCTCACTGACTTACCTATAGTCAGTATAATAACAGACAGTTGTGCACTGGAGGTGGTTTAAGCCTTGGGTCAGTCAGGTTATCACAGTTCACTTTTACTGGTGATTTTAAGACAAGACTTTCGACTGCAGCGGTTTGACCTCTTTACCTGTTCTGTTCTCCTGTGAGTTTAATGCTAAGGCAGCTGGAGGCAGTAAGGCTGACAAAATTTGGGTTTTATTTTCCGTTGTTCACTGCAGCCGTGTTGGAGATTCTCCGATAGCTGGGGCAGGATCCTATGCGGATAGCACAGCCGGAGGAGCTGCAGCTACTGGGGATGGTGACATCATGATGCGCTTTTTACCCAGGTTTGTCCTTAGGGCAGACTTTGCTAGATTTCTGCAGCAAAATGTGCACTCAGCAAATGGAGAAATTGATTAAAAATATGATCTGACTTAGTGGCTGCTGAAGTGGGAGTAAAGGCAGGAGTAAAAGGGTAAAGAACAGTAGCAGAATAATCAAGTTATCCTTATGATGTGTCTTAAAAGAAGAGACTTAAATATCTTGATGACAGATCCCTTAATACTGCTAAGCTGTGAGCAAACAGGCAGCAGGTAATTAGTCTGTTTCCAACCTGTATACCTTTTAGCAGAACTGATTAGCTTTCTTCTCCAAAGCATTTTGTTGTGTGGAAAAGTATCATAAATTGAAGAAAGGATGAGGTGTGGGTCTTAGCTCACTCAGGAGGTGTCGCTGCACCAATCCTTTGTAATTGGATGTAATCTGAAACTGAAAGTGGTGTTTTATTGTTGTCACTGTGGTTGCATAAACTGTGTAAGATATGGCTCTCTTCATGAGAATCCTCGTGGATCTCAGCAGGAATGAATTATGGAAATCCATGCTGAAAATAATGGGCACTGATGCTTGAAAGGTAATATTGAAGTGGCCTTCATATTGCTCAGGTGACATTTCTGAAACTCTGTCGGTCAGGAAAGCTTGCTAGCTTTTGCATATTTACAGATGTTGTCAGTAATTTTCAAGCTGTTCCCAGCCTGTCTTTCAAATACAAGGCAGTTGACAACTTCATGAATTATCTGTCTTGTCATATAAGATACCAAGACTTGTAGTGAGTTGATCTCCACTATCAGGTTAGTCAGTAAAAGCTTAGATTGCACTTAAGCAGCCTGAAGTGTCTGTAAAGCCTAAAACATTTCATGTTGGCACCAGTGGGTTAACTACCAGACTAGGTGGCTAATTGCTGGTTCCTCATAGATAAAGATTTTTACTAATTCCACGATATTTAGATATTCCCACATGAAAACAAAGACTAGAATTAACCTCCCAGAAGTGAAGGAAGTGTCAAATAAAGGGCAAAATTGCCAGTATTTTCTGTATGCCTTCTTTAAGGTGGTAACTTCTTGCTGCATTTTTGATAAGTGAAGAGACTCTTGTGAAATATAGCTTTATATTCAGATAGTTGTCTTTAGATAACTTGAACCTATTTGATTGTTAGAATAAATCAAAGATAGTAGAGTGTTTCAAAATGCAAGGGATGTTCTTTTCCGTGGTACTATGATAACATCTGTAACTAATGCAAACTGGAGATGTCTTAGTGTAACAAGAGTAGGTCTTGGTATATGCATCTTTCATCAAAGCAATCTAATGTTGTTTGCTTGTAAGTTTTGTCATGAGTTATCATTTAATCTTCAGGTTCTGAAAGAAAATGGCAACATAAGTAGTTTTTTACCTCTCAGGGCACTTTGGAAATGCAACTGGTCCATCTCAAGCAACTCCATTAGATATAAAGGAAATTAATTTTGAATATTCTTAGAATAAGTTTTTTTTTAAATCACTTTGCAAAACGATTGAAAGTCCTGATCCAAACATGGTACCGTAATAAAATAAAGAAGACATGTTAATTTTTATGTTTTCAGAAACTTAAATTTTTTCTGAAAGTGCTTTTCAATGCTTACTGAAGTCAATACATTATCAGTAATGTAATGCTGAGTTTTCCTCAAAAAATTACCTTGACGTTAGCCTTTTTGAAAACTAGCAATTACTTCTAATGTCAAGCTTAATCGTGTAATGGAAAATAGAAGTCACTAAGTCTTGTAAGCCGCTGCTCCTTGTACTTCTTAACTGATCTTTTGCTTAGCCTCTTCTACTGCAAATGACCAGAGCTCTCTTTTGGCTTGGCCTGTCATAGAAGGATAGATGGTATAGATGACATCTTATAGTGCCTTTTAGTCTTTTTAATTGCTTTTTATGTAGAACTTGAGTAATAATTGTCAATATGAAGTTGGCCTAAAAATTATTTCTCATGTGTTTCCATTATTCAAAGAAAAGGGTCTCTTCTGTGGTATTTTAAATTATATAGCCTGAGTATGGCAAATTTTCTGGGTATGGGGTTATTGTTTATTGTTTTTAGTTATCAAGCTGTGGAATATATGAGGATGGGAACAGATCCAACAGTAGCCTGTCAGAAGGTGATTTCCAGAATCCAGAAGTATGCTCCGAAGTTCTTCGGTGCTATCATTTGTGCCAATACAACTGGAAGTTACGGTATGTGTTTTGTTTTGCAGACAGAGGTGCTTGACCCTAACTAGGTCACAGAAGTACAAAACTGAAGGTAGATTTTAAAGAAGTCGTCTTCAATTATTCTTTGAAGGCTGCAGCAGTACTGGCCATTCATAGTATGGAATGCTGGTTAGCAGGGCAGCTGTGTCCTGGTGCAGACTGGAGATAACTTAATTTTGCTTTTTGATGTCTTAGCAAAACCCAAAAATATTTACAACCTTCATTTGTTTTTCTGGACTGAGTATGATTAATTTGAAGGTTTTGAAAAAAGACTGCTTTTTCTTCCCTAGATATGGCATAAGGGAGGGAGGATGTGAACGTTAAGCATAGCTTCAAAGCAGTCTAAGAGTAGTCATTGTGCCAGGCATCTCATTAGTGAACTCTTAGATCAGTAGGAAGTAAAATTCGCTAATCAATGTGGATTATATAGTTAGACTGCTTTGCTTATTCTTTGATCTCTCACTTCCTGTAGTTCTGTGTTTAAGAGCTTAGTGTTGAAGGAGCTCATTAAATTAATCAGGATTGAAAGAGAGAGATTTTCCTGACTTGTGTTACTGTTTCCAATTGTAGTATAAGGGCATTAATTGCACTATAGCAGTCAGTAGTACTGTATTTTAACTTAAATACTTTCAAGATGTCTTGGGTTAAACAGATTGTAAAAGAATAATTATACCACTGTAGTAGAATTAGGAATTGGATCTTTAGATGATAAAATACAATGACAGAGACACTAATCCCAAATGTAGCAAATTAGAATTTTTTCCTTCTTCTCTTTCCTAGGTGCTGCATGTAATAAAATTCCAGGATTCACTCAGTTTCACTTCATGGTTTCAAGCCCTTTGCTAAGTCAACCAACTGAGCAAGTAGTAGATTGCATTTAATTTCTTTTGGCCTGTTAGCGTCTCAGCCTAGAAGAGGACAGTGCTAAGTTCCACCAGTTGTTACTTAAAATGATTGTTTCAAGCATCCAATGGCTCTTATGGTCTGTTTGTTTTCCTAAGAACTGAGCAGCCAAGTGATGAACAGTAACCATTGAACAGGCCCTTTGCTTTGCCGTTTAAAAATGTCAGGCATCTGGAGTAACGGGCTGGAAGCGGAACTATACACACGAGTCTTATGTTGAAAATATTTGTCTTTTTAAGATTTAGTCCAAGTTTTCTTTTCTCTTGGAAAGAAAATTGCATGAAAATGCTGACAAGTAAGGAAAGGGGGTTAAAGAGTAGTTGAGACTATTTCAAAGCTTTAATGAAGAGGTAAGAAGTCCTTATGGACCATTCTTACTTGTTCCACAACAGCCAAGAACAGAGTGTACATGGAAGCCTCCCTGGTAGTACGGACCTTCAAGGAATTTTGGTTGACTCTGACTGGACGTGAAGACAATTGGAAATCTTCCTGTCACCTGTTTTTTGTAGTGAAAGTTAAGTTATGAATCATAACCACAGTGATTTCCTTGTCAGTAGTATGCTGTGCACTCATCCCGTCCTATAGCACGTTTACCTCTGCAGAGGAGTGGAGAGACACCAGGATTCATTTGTAATAGAACTTTAGCATCATGAGGATTATTCCACAGGTGTTTGAAAATCTGTTTGATCATTCTCTTAAATTGGTGGCTTGCTGATCATTTGATGGAATTTTTGCTAAACTTGAGCTAGGGAATGACAAAAGGGAGGAGCGAGTAAAAAGAGTGTGTCTTGTCATTTTAATTATTCTCTGTCTACTTAAATAAAATCATTGGGTAATAAAATCACAGATAAATGTATTAGTAAAGTTGTTCAGATGCTTGTGTACTCTGCCTCAGATTGATTGTTGCTTTCTGTTTCAAGTTGATACCTTTAAAAGCTGAAAATAAACCATTCAAACTAGAATAGCTATCTTTAGTGGCCTGCTATTGAACTTCATCAACAAAGTGGTTTATTCACTTCTGTCACTGCATCCTCAGAGCATTTTGTAACACAGTGTTCACTGCAGGCCACAGCAAGCTTTTGTCAGAGACACTACTACTGAATATATCTGTAATGGCTTAAGGTAAGTTTTCTACCTGTCCTACCTACAAGCCTTCTGCCATGGCTGCTCTGTCTTCATATAACTTGGGCAGTCAAGTGCAAATAGATTAATAAACTCCTAGTGATTGTTACCTTGAAGATTGCATTGTGGATTATGAAGATAGAAGGTTCAGTACTGGGAGCAGAGTGGTAATGTCCCAAATTCCTGCAGCTGAATCCTCCAGCATTCATTTCTCAGAGAGGTCTGGGAACACCTATAGCTTGCTTTCTAGAGTGCTTATGTCACTCTGTACTAGGTATTGTATGCCAGTAGAGGTTATGAGTGCCCTGTAACAGTGTACCTTGAAGTCAGTGTTACAGTGCTAACTTCCTGCACTCATACATGCTGGTTGACAGCCAGCTGGACATGAGCCAGCTGTGCCCAGGTGGCCAAGAAGGCCAATGGTATCCTGGCCTGTATCAACAACAGTGTGGGCAGTGAGACCAGGGCTCTGATTGTCCCCCTGTACTCAGCACTGCTGGGGCCACACCTCAAGTGCTGCGTCCAGTTCTGGGCCCCTCACTGCAAGAAAGTCATTGAGGGGTTGGAGCAAGTCCAGAGAAGGGCAACGGAGCTGGTGAAGGGTCTGGAGAGTAAATCCTGTGAGGAGCAGCTGAGGGAGCTGGCTTTGTTCAGCCTGGAGGAAAGGAAGCTCAGGGGAGACCTTACTGCTTTCTACAACTGCCTGAAAGGAGGGGGTAGTCAGGTGGGAGTCGGCCTCTTTACCCAGGCAGCCAGTGACAGGATAAGGGGAAATGGCCTCAAACTGTGCCAAGAGAAGTTCAGGTTGGGTATCGGGAGGAGTTTCTTCACTGGAGAGGTGGTCAAGCATTGGAGTGGGCTGCCCAGGGGAATAGTGGAGTCACTGTCTCTGGAATGTTCCATTAAAGACTGGACATGGCACTTAGTGATATGGTTTTGTTGATATGATGATGTTTGGTGAAAGGTTGGACTTCGTGATCTTGGAGGTCTTTTCCAACCTTATTGATTCTACTATTCTATGAAAATTACTTGTCTCCAGGAGACATAGGTACTCATACATGTGGTTTGATAATTTGGGTTGCTTTGTGATGATGAAATAGTTATAAATTAAAGGGTTAGTTTGTGTAAATTATTTTGATGTATCATTAATTTGACAATATATTAATTCATAATACTAAGAATGTACCATTCTAATGTTATGGACAGAATTCAGAATTAAAAAAATAAAGTGCTTTGTATTTTGTCTTAACGTATTTCATTAAAGGTGGTTAATGGTGTTCTGTTATGCTTAGCAGACACATGCATTTTTTTAAAATAAATATCAAGTACAAACTCCTGTCAAAAGTAAGCAAAAACGATGACAATTTCTGTTTGGGTTGCAAAAAAGTATCTTACTGTTTTCTATTTCAGTTTTTACTATCCAATTTTTAACTACACAGAATATGAGTATTTGCAATTTAGTAGTTCAATTGAATGTATCTGTAAAGCTGTGGGGGTTTTTTAAGTTCATTAGCTTCTCTTTAGCCATTTTGTTCCCTGTTTCTAAAGACAGAAAAAGAATCTTAGCCATCTGACTAAAAGTAAACTATGCTCTGTTTTTGCATGGCATCAAATTGTTCTTTAATAAAGCAATCTCTGTGTACCCTGGCAATGTTTTGTTTGCATTTACTGAGGAAAGCTTCCTTGTCATTTCACCATTTGTAGGTTACCACTGAAACACGTTCTTTCATTTATAACTGCCTCAGTCAGGAATAATTCAGAGTTTCAGAGAATTCAAGATTGATTTTTAGATGGACTCTACAAGTAATACTATAGAAACTGGAGTGAATCTATCAGCATTTGTTGTTTGAGTTTAATTTATCACGAGTGTTGTAACTCTTTAACAGTGCTTTTCATTCCTGTTTTGAAACACAGAATGTGTGCAGGATTTCTGTGCTATTATCTGTAGTCTGTGTGCATGAAGAAATATCAGTTACACACAGTTACATTTACTCCAACTCTAATATACAGCGGGTATGTTATATATTAAGCACTGATGCACAAATGTTCTCACTGAGAGGTCTGTTCATTCCTCCACATAAATTCCATTAAATTTACAGCAAAAACTGACATGTCCATGGAGCAGAAGTGACTGAATCTCAGCATTTTGTGACTGATGTTGTTATTATTGTTTAAGCAAACATTTATATTTGTGCATTTAACAACATGAGCTGTGTTTTCATTTTCTTTTTTTTCCCCCTGACAGCTGGAATCAACATAAATAAATACAGCTGCTAGTGCAGTGTGTGATTAGCTCATACCTTTATTGGTGTGATTACTTATTGGTGTGATTAGCTCATACCTTTACAGTGACAGGTGCCAGTCTGTGAAATAAAAGCAATAGTAACTTCAAAGGATGCCAGTTTAGGGAATCCCTGCTACTGGTGATTTTTTTTTTTTTTTCTAATAAGATAGGAAAAAGTTTTACAAGATGCTTTGATTATACTTTTTCTAGGTAGAGCTTTAGAAAAGCAATTGTATTGTAAATGTCAGGGGGTTTTATTGGTTAGAAATGGTGATTTTGGTGCTCTGCATAGAAAAGAACAACTGTCATGTGTTAGACGAACAGGAACTTTCATGTTTTCACCCTTTGCATACTTGCCAGACAGACTCTGCAATACATTTTGACTCTGTTTGTTGCTGTGTTATAATTTTGATTGCTGCTGCTGTGTAAATACAAAAAGCAGTGCACTTTGCCACTTGAATGTAGTTGGGAAGTTGGGTTGCATTTTATATTTTTAATTTCTAAACATTTATCATTTAAAGATCCAGAGAACTAAGAAATTCAATTTAGCAAGAAATCTAGTGACCTTGGTTTTTTAAAATATTCTTATGTACAGATGGGAAAATATATAGACCTAACCCTCCTGAACAGGAGAAATGCTTTTTCTTCTATAATCAGAAGAATCCCAGTGGTGGTTTTCCTGTTCTGCTGCCATTAATGTACTTCATATTTTCTTCAAATGTGTAATTTGTCAGTTTATAAATATTTTCCTTATATTAATTTTGCTTGCTTTATTGTCAGCAGACCTGTCATAACAGCTTTCTTGACACATTCTGGCTATACCCATCCAGGTTCAACTGTTGCTTAATTTTCTTTTTGAAGCGTGCTTCATGCATGATGTAGACTGTGTTGTATTATTATTTTGTCAAGTAGTATTTGGCAGGGAGGATTCCAGTTCTATATGCTATGACCTTTTAAAGGTGGCATAATTACTGAAGCAGTAGATTGCAGTATTGCAGTAGTGCAGATTTAGAATTATACTTAAAGAGATCATGAACACTTATTATTTATAAGTAGATGCTTGATGGTATATATGGCTGTTTATTAAATACAGTGTGACAGGCTATTTGAAAATATAAATGGTTATGCTGCTAGCTTAATGCTGCTCCTGGATAGACATTGTTACAAGAAAACTTCCAAGACAAATTATCATGGATCATGTGTGAGACTTGTGGTTTGGTTGGCAGGCTGATACATAGAAAAGTATAAAGGAACTGAAACTTCCCATAAGTTAATATTTTTATCTGCAGCATTTTTCCTGAGCATTGAGTAGCAATGTAGAACTGGCAGGTTCCTACTTTCCTTGTGTAATCATTTCTTTAGCTATATGGGGGTTTTTTTCTGGAGGATTTATAGTAATAGATGTAACAAAATATTATAGTTTAAAAGGGTGGATGTAAAAAGTATTATAAACAAGTTTAGTTCATATGCAGTCAAGTGTGTTTTGCTAATCTGGTTGTTACTGAAGACTAATTTGTATGTTACAGAGTAGAAAATAAATATATCGGAGTAGCTGCAGTGTAAATGAACTGTAGCTATTGACATTCAGTCTGTACCCATTCTTACAAATCTGCCAACATGAAAAGTCCTGTAATCTCACTTCTCAGCTAGAGTTACGACAGTCTTTGTTAGTGCTTAGTGAAGGTGCTAGCCCCAAAAATGGGTCTTTAGGGGCAACGTCACTTTGCTGCATTAGCTTAAGGGTGTTACCAGCCTTTAACTGATTTTTGCAGTGCTGCTGCTCCCTGCCTGCTGTGTCTCTGCTGGAGGTTACTGTTCCTGCCCCAGGACCAGTGCATGCTTCATGCCAGATCCAACAGTTTATTCTCTCTGACCTCCATCTGCACTTTGCACTGAGCATAGCAGTTGCCTGCACCCCATTCCATCAGCTCTGCTGTGGGGTTCATCACTTGTGAGCCAAGAGCAGCAACAAAAGGCTCCAGGGCTTGCTGGGGGAGCATGCATCAGGTGTGTGTATCATACCGCAATCATTCCTGTCAGCTTCATTTGAGCTCCAAGAATCACAGTTACAGCGAATGGTAATAAAATCCACCAAAAGCAACTGTATTGGACAAGGAACAATTAGATGTTAATAACAATTAACATCTTCAGTGAAGGGCTGAAGACAAGGTTATATTTTAAGATTTGTCCATCTCTCAAGGATGATTTCAGCTGGAGAAAGATTATGCTGCTCAGCAGGGGTGGTACTACCCACATCCTGCAATATGTGTTCTCTCTTTGGTTATGCAGTTGGTTCTGGTAATAGCGCAGCTCCACAAAATGGATCAGCTTGCTGTCTGGCTAAAAACAAGTAATTTTTTTTTTTCAGAATATAAGCAAGCTGTTCTGTTTTGCTTTTAGGGCCACTCAGCTGCTAATACTAACAAAAGGTAGGATGCAGGAATACGCAGTAGGGCACTGAGGAGCATGGGAAATTATCCAGCTGGTGACAGCACATTCTTAGTTTGGCAAAAGAAGACTTCAAAATTTTCCTGCAGACTGAAGTAAGGTGCCTGTCTTTCTGCAGGTTTCATGATTCAACCCTCAGGCTAGAGGCCCATCTACTGTTTTTCCCACAATAAAATTCAGTAAAATATATGAAAAATCACAATTGGAATCCAGGATTCTAACTATTTCAGACAGCTTTTTTATCAACAGGCTATTGTCATGTTTCCCTTATTCTCTTTTGTGTCATGTAAATACTTAATTATCTCCCGTAGGCTTCCCATTATCAGATGGGAAAATGCGGAGTCCCCATATAACTTTCAGATCACCTTCTCTTTGTTAAAATGTGAATTTGAATTTCTGCTGACTGAGGAGGCTTTACAACTTAATATTATACTTCAGAACAGCTGCTGCTACCACAATGCTTTATGAAAATGTGAGGACTATGAATTCAGTCTCCTTTACTGGCTATTTAATTGAAAGTCACTGTGAGATGTGCTTTGTGTTAACACCGCTGTGTTTGGACAGACTATGAGATTGGATTCTTGGGGAGTTCTGTCACAGGGATGTCTGGTTACTGAATCACAAAGAGTTTTAGGGAAGAGACAATCACCAATATGCTCAGTGGAGCTAAGATAACATCTGCAGGCACACTCAAGAATAGAGCCATAACCCTGTAACTTAATTTGAAAAATCAAGACTCTTTCAGACTTGGGAATAGAAGTTTGATCTTGCATAAAGTTGTACTTTTATGACAATAATGTAGTGCCTCACTATGAGAAATGTAAGTGCTAATGCCAGATAAATATTCCAACTGTCATTTATAGTTACTATTTTTGCACTTTGATCAGGCAGCTATTCATAGTATGCCAATCAGTGTTGAACTTAACCATTATGTTCTGCTTTGTAGCTTTAATTTTTCCAGGTTTGGCATTTGGGAAGAACTTCAAATGCATACTGGAAGTTGAGACAATGTGGTCATCCAATAGACCATCTCATGTAAGTGCCTCTAAAGTATTTTTCACAGCATCCAAAGTTATTTCTCACAGCAAATAACAAAATCCCTGGACAATACAGTACTACTGAAGCTTTTAGTCTCAGTATTAGTTTAGAGTGCTAAACAGAAAGGGACAAGTTGCCTTTTCTTGGGAAATTCCGAAAGAGACCTAGACACCGGAGTTCAACATTCTGAGCTTTATGAAGACCTCAGTACTTTGTGTCAGGTGCTGCTTTCTATCTTTGTAGGTATCCCACATCTGTATGTGATTTTATTAGTGGGGTTGCACAAAACCAGTAGCCTCCAATGCCAGTAAGATGACAGGCCCTCAAGCTCTAGTCAGGCTCTTCTAACCCCAGGGCCTTGTTGGATGGACCTGCTGGCACACTCAGTCCTGCTCAGCAGGCAGGGAGTTTGTGTGTCTGTGGCATGTTGCATTTCTTCTAATGACTGTGCTGTTATGTGTGGAACTTGAGAATGCATGTTTAAATAATAACATGCCTAATTATCCTAACTCTGAGGCCAAAGAATCTTTTCCTCCTCATTTTCCTTTAATAAGTAGTAATAAGCAATTCATTTATACTAGGTGGAACAGTTTCAGTAAGAGATGTGAGATGTTGAGGAAGACCTGCTTCTTTAGGAAGATGGAAGATTGCACAAGGATACACATCCGGACCCATGTCTATTCCTGGCAGTGCTGGTTCAGTAATGTGTGAATCAACACATACAGGTAAACAAGGCAGCTACCAAGCCACAGCTAAAGTGCAGAGTAGATTTATTTAATTACCTTGTCCACAATGGAGGGCGGCAGAGACACACAGGGACACAGGCTCCGTTGGGCTTAGCTCATCCCAGTGGACAGCAGGAGGGTCTGCCTGCCTCACTACTACGAAAGGCTTTGTGCATGTCTTTGAGGGCGTGTTACGTCTCCCCAGGAATTCCACTTAAAACAGGCAGAGGATAAACCACACTAGATATAATAAATGGACACATTTTTTTCCCACACTTGAAATTTTTAGCAATCCCAGCTGCAAGGTCACTTTGAGCAAAACTATTCCCTCCTCCTCACCAAATCTTCTGGTTTTAACGCTTTCCCCCCCCCAACAGGTAGTATGTGGTAAGCATTTGGTAAGCATTCCTTGAAAACCAGCAGAGTTCAGAAAACAGACCAAGTTCCTGAGTGGTTCACTAATAAGGTATTAAGGGCAACTTTCTGGTGAGTAAAGAATAAATGTGGATTTCTGACAACACAAATTTTCTGACAATGTGATTCTTTAGCTTCTCATTTATGACATTGTCATTTTAACAAGTGTCTGTTCCCGATAATGTTATGACTTATTAGTGAATGACTAACAGCATACATACCTCATGCCACAGAATTACAAGCTAGGCATTCTTTTCTCATGGAATGAGTAAATTTTATTGTCAAACCAAATATGTGAGATTACCAGCCTAGGCACAACCCTTTTCTTTATGCAATTGCAGCTTCAGGTCTGCCATCCCCTATGTGTTTACACTGTTAACACATTTCAATATTTGTAATGATGTTCTGGCAATGTTAGCAGCCTGTCCACAGGAGAACAATTTAACAGATACCATTGTAATCTCAGTAATTAATTAATGATCAGTAAGTCTGTCTTACATCCAAGAATGTTTACTTTAGCCTTACTTAACAGGGTTACAGAAACATGTGTTCGGAAATGACACTTCGGCGTGAGCTATCTGGTAAAGCAGTGCTACAGCCTGAAGAGAAAAGTGGATGTACTGCACACTGATTTAGGTGAGAGGTAGTAACTGCCATCTGTGTTAATCCTATGGCCAAGCACATGAAATTTATGTTTCAGGATATTTTATAACTGAAATGGCTACATTCATTCATTCTTATTGCAGCGAGTAAGTGGGAATTGTTTTGTTTTCTTCTGCAATCTGAGTACACATTTTCCTCAATCTTGACTGCCTTAAACTCACACCTTAATGAAGAGTCTGGCAAAACTTCTGGAAAAATTATAGTTCTAGCTGACCCCATCAAATTGCTGGACTTGCTTCTGTACCAGAGAAGAGAATGAGGGTCATTTGGCAGGTCTCAAAGAAATTATAGAATAAATTGCCATTACTATAATATATTTATCACTGTGGCAAAATTATATGTGAATGGACATAAAGGACAATTGAAGGTAATTTCTTTTGACTTTATTGTCTGTTTGCAATGCAAAATCCTTTATTACTTGCAACATCTAGGAAACAATATTTTCAGTGGGTATGATCAGTATTCTCTAACTTAGCAGCTTTCAGTAAAGCAAGGTAATTATAGATACCCTTGATTTCAAATACTTAGTTTAAGTTGCGTATACTTTTAGCTGCGTATACTTTCATTTTCAAAGTTGATATAAACTTTGATAAAGTGGTGCTTTTTTAGCATTTAACACTGAGTATGACTGATTCTTGACTCACTTATCATGAGCAGGTGCAGCCTGCTGCCTGTTGGTGGCTGAGCCTGCAGTTCTGCCACTGAAGGAGTAGAATCCAAGAGCTGCAGATTTTGTGTGTCCCAGTCATCCTTGTTCTTAGGAAACAATCCCAACCTCAGCTACAAGGTTTTTTATCTGTTATTTTTTCAATCAAGCAGCCCAAACAAGCTCTAAATATAGCTTGAATATAATCACCTAAACTGTCATTAAAAGACTCGTCTCAATCAGCAGAGCCTGCTAGCTGATTGTCACCTGGAACCTTGCAATTAACACGATGACTAGGATTTTTGACAAAACACAAGAGTGCAACTTGATTAACAGTGCTATCTCAGGAATGATCTATTCCAATATTTATTACCATTAAAGCTGTCAGTACTACATACCATATTAATTTTTAAGACTTCACAACAGATACATATATATGAAAAATAGGCTTTATCTGGCTTCTAGAGATTTTAGGAACAAAGTTCAAGTGCTCGAATTTTTTCATGTGTTTCATTTATTGGTATAACAATGAATTAAATGAAGTTAATCCATCGTGTGCAATGAATAAGGCTTTAAACTGAATTTGAAACTAATGTGTTCTAGGTAATACCCAAATGAAAATTGTGTAGAGCAATGAGGAGGAAACAAAAGTTCTTTGAATTGCAGTTGATAAACTGATAATTGTTATCAAGGACTGAGTTCAGTAGTACCTATATGTATTGCATTCAAACTACCATCACCCGAGATTTGCTCAATAAAGTTTTAGGTTAGTAATCATGCCACGGTTTTGGTTGGTATTTTTTTTTTGGGGGGGGGGGGGGTGTGGGTCCTTATATACACTATAGTTTCAGGGGTTTATTCACCTAACCTGAATTCCACCTTCTATTTTGTCCCATAACTGCTTTTCTCCTTCTGTTTCAATCCATAACTAAGTAATTATTTATAGCTTGATAAATGTAGTCTGAATTATTTTTATGAGAGGTTATGCAATGTATTTTTCTCTAGTTGTTCTTAATGGATATTGCCTTAGGTTTGAAATAATGTTAGCCTAGGCCAATATTATGCTTTTCAAAAGTCAACTAGCTGGAGCAAAAGCACCTTGCAAATGCTACTTAACTAGGTGGGGGTAACAAAGCTGGTGATCCCTGTGTTGTGCTGCATTGTTTTTTTAATAAAGCTTAAAAGGCATTATCCAGATTTTTCTTTTTCATACTGCAGTGTCCCGGTCTCCAACAAATTATGAAGGATTTGTTTCACATCAAATCATTCCTGTTACTGTCATCATGATTCCTGTGAAAGAATAAGAGAAGCTATGTTTAAAGAAAATAGCCGGAAAAAATTTCTAAATCCACATTTTCTACAGAAGGGTAGGGTAGATGATTATTTAATCCTTTCTGGATTTAAGGGTATGGGAATAAATACCTCTGAGGAATATGTGATGCTCAATGGCAAAGCCCACTTGGAGTACTGTATCTTTGGAGCTGTCCGGAATGCACCTGAAGCACAGACCAGTCAGCAGCGCTTCTACATAGGTCATTTTATAGTCTAGTGAAATCTGCAGTTGGATTTACTCGTAACCTGAGATTAAAGCCTGTTTAGTCTGAGCACAGAGCAGCTGGGTTGTGGAGGCCAGTGCACCCCCAGCACAGGGGCAACAGAAGGTGCATTTGTGGGATGAGCCCTATTTCAATCAGTGCTCTCCTGCTTAGGGCGAGAAGAAAACCTCCTCCTAAGATACCTTGCATTAGTAATTTATGTTAATTCCTGTACCCCAGTTGGCCCATTGGCCTGACCTCCCAGTTGTCAGTCCCCTGCCTGTCATTCCCTAGTTAATACCCCAGTTCTGGAAAGTTCTGTTTTACTTGACACCCCGTTGGTCGTCCTCCCTTAGCCACTCCCTCAGTCTGTCCCCATTTGCCCCTGCACCCCAACTCTCCTTTGTGCCACCCCTGAGACCTCAGCTTATTGGCCCCTGTAGCTCTGCCTGCCTCTGTATAAAATCCTATGGACACCCACTGTGCGGGGTCTTTCGGTCTCTGACCCCTTCAAGTACAGTCAGATTAAACTGCCTTGGAATACCAAACCAAAGATCCTTCCTGCTTTTATTCCTCAGTCTGAGCACTGCATTGCTGAGCTATACAGCTCAGCAATTGCAGTTGTGGGTAAGGGACAAGAGAAGTGACGCCAAGCAGACCGGCGGGGCCGGCCCGCTCCTCGGGCACCGCCGCTTCTAGCGACCGCTCTTGCGCCGCTGCCGGCTCTCGCGGCTGCGCAGACCTAAGCCTTCGTGGCAGACCCGCGCCGCTTGAAAAGGGCCGCACCGCCCCGCTTGAAGCCGCAGTGGCATGGGAACGCGTGGCGGAACCGCCGCCGTGCCCGATCCAGCAAAGCCAAAAAAGCGGCGCCTGGCGATCCGGGTTTCAGGAGATGCTCCCAAGGCTCGCGCGGTCTTAGCACCGCCATCGCACCCCATGGAACCACCGAATCATTGGATTGCAGTTAAATTAATTGTTGGATGATCTAAAATGCAGATGGAGATAATACAGGTTGAAGTGAAAGACTGCACAGGCATTTGGTGTCTTAGATTTCAGCTCCATGTGTAGCTGAACCAGTCAAATGGGCCTTCTCCTGCCAAGACGGAGGAACTCTTGCTTCACTTTTCCCTAACTACTGAGTGTTTCTAACTACTCAGTTTCATCCCATCTTTAAGTCAGGCTCTGCTGCTCAGTGCCTTCTGAGAGGTCTCTTTACTCTGCCATCTATCTCTCTAAGAAGGTCTACCTCAAGCCTTAATATTAGAAGATGAGCAGAGTCAGCACCATTTCACAGTATGATCATATCACATGACTAATCGCTGAAAGACAGTCATGCTGAAGTTGATAATAAAAAATTATAAAGCATACAAACTCTTCAGGGACCTGCACTTTCTAGAGCAGTAGCAATCCAGTAAGTTAAATAACTAAAGCACCAACTATGTTTAGACAAAACTGTGTGCTGTGTTTGAATTCTGCTCACCCGTAAGTGTGCTTGATGCATTTTTATTAAACTTTCATATGGAAAATAATTTGTTGGGTTCTCTCCTTAGATTGGGTTTTATTTTGTTGTTCCACTGAGATAAATTATAGCACATTCCCACACTTTTCTAAATTAATTTTGAATGTATGTTTTGAATATTCAAGTAAAAATTTGACATAATAAACAATCTTTCAGGCATCAGAGAAATAAAAAACAGACGAGCAGAATATTAAGTTACACTAGATGCTGAACCGTGCCTGTCGTCAGCAAGTTGAATTGCAGAAAGTGCAGAAAGATACAAGAGACAGTGAAAAGAATTTTAAGTCTTCTAGAGGTGTTCATAGTTGCTGTGAAGTCTGTCAGACTTTACAATACATTTTGATTTCATGTGGAAGATGCTTAGCCACTAATGATCAGCATTGATACAGATATTAAGGAAGGCATCTTCTGCTTCTTTGAAAATCCCTTTCCACCATCAAGCTAAAAGGTTCTTACTTATGTTTTCCATTCCAGAAAAACAAGAGAGAACTAACACCTTTTTACAGAGGAAAGTGGATATAGAATGGCTGTATAATTGTAAAGGTCTGTAGTCACAGCTGTGACATAGTCATGTCCCAGAATTTGCCTGCATATTTTCAGTGTAAATTCAGTTGTTCCTCAGTGAATTAATAAGTAGCATTCTATTCATCTATTTGGTGAATTCTCATTGACATCAAAAGGCATGTATAGGCTAAGAAAAATCCCTGTCTTTGACAAATAGATGGTTAAAAAAGTACTTTAAATAAGGGTATAAAGGCATGAAACCAGGCATAAAATCTGTTGATTCTAAACGGAATGGCACAAATTGGAAAATAAACATTAATTTCAGTCTGAAGGGTATACTCTGCCTAAACTTTCTGTAATAGTAACAAAAATGCTACTAATAAAGTAGAAACTGGTCATGGCACATGGCACTAATATTTTCAGAGTTTAAAATTTTTACTCCACCCACAAGTTGTGTGACCTTGATTTGATCCTCTATAATGTGTTTTGTATAGCATCTCAGTTGAGTTCAGGGGCTTTTTGAGGGTAGTTTTGTGGTATATAAAACCAGAAAAAAGTGTTTTCAGCTTAAGGTGAAAGGTTTCTATTACAAGTCATGCTATCACATTGTAGTGTTACTGTCTAAAAAAGTGCTGTAAAAGTTGTACACAAGAGTACTTAGAAGTCAGCTTTACTGGAAATCTCCTTTTTGTTACAGAACTGTCATCATCACCTCGTTTCAGAAAACATCCAGTCAAAGGAGCTTATGTGAGCCTGTCATTCCTAATAGCCTCCTGTAGGCACTGGTAATAATCCCATTTCTCTTGCTTGTTTTTAGGTAAAGTCCAAAGTAACAAACACTGTGTCAGAACCCTGAGGCCTTTAAAAAGTGCTATATTTTTCTAAAAGTTTTACATTTCTTTTCTAAAAGATTTACATTTGCTTTTATTAGGAATCTGAATTACAGGAAATCTTTGTGAAAAACAGTTCCCTCTTTTAACTTAGGTCTTGTTATTCTTTTTAGCCTTCACAGCTGATTGTGTGCTACACAAATCATTAAAATGTGTAAACCAGATACAAATCTGAAAGAAGTGGGTTCCATCACTTGCACTGTGATAATGAAACAATATGAAAAAAAAAAAAAACACATTTGTAAACTATTAGAACAAAAGCTGAAAATCAGGGCTTTTATCTGGTGTTGCACCCTTGGTTGCAGTTTCTTTTTGAAAGGTTGAGTGGGGATCTATTTCAAGATAAGTTGCCAGTTTTTTGGTTAAAACTTTTTAAAACCAGCTATCAGCCAGAGCTTGTTAAACAAGCTACAAAGTGATGTCCTCTCCAAGAGAAAAAAAATTAAAAAGTAGCGTTGGCAAAAGCAGTAAGGTTAGAGGCATCTAGTGGATTAGAATTCACTGTGTCTTGTTTAGTTTCCTACTTTTAAGTGTAAACATTTGAGATTCCTTCGCATTCTAGTTCAGTGTGATAAGCTCAGGGCATCCTTGTCCTTTGTGATTTTCCTGTCTGCCTTTTCTCACCTTGTGCCATTACACAACCAGTGTATATAGCAAAATTAGGCTGATACAAATAGACCACCCCTTCAAAACTGATTTTTTTTTTAAATACAACATACTCAAGAAATACAAGAACAGAAAAAGTAAAGTGATTGCAGTAGCTAAAAAAGCAGTTAATCCTTTAAAACTTACATGCATTTTATTTAAACAGATACTTCTTGTCTGGCTATTAAGCTAAAAAAAAAATGTAACAGCCCAACTGTTATTTTTCATGTGTTGAAGTTTGAAAAAGTCATTTAACTTCTATCTTCAGAGAAATCTTAACATTCATAGAAAGCAAGTAATCAAAAATGGTTGTATTTCTTTTTTATTTTTCAGGTGTAACTGAACTGCTGAAGATTTATCCATGTGCCACAGATCCAAAAGCATGTACAATTTAATCAAACATTTTATCACCATAATGAATTGTACAAATACAAGTGAGGAAGAGTTAGATAGCAGTTTTAAAGATTTAGATGTATAAGCACAAGCTAGCAGCAACATATCATTGTAACAAGAAGCATCACAGAAAAAGATGGCAATGGAAAAATCAGTCTTCACCCTGTGAAATAGCTTGTTTTGTTCTCAGGTGGGGTTCTGTACCTCATGAAAGAGAGATATTATTTGGAAAGAATCCACTGAGCAACATAAAGATTATAGTTTCTACAATCTGATTAAAAAAGATTTTCCTTCATGTAAGGAAAGTTTAAAAAGATTTCAGAAGTATCAAAGGCTACTGAAAAGGGGAAGAAAAAAGCCTCCAAATTTGTGCTGCTTAGGAAAAGAATTAGAGTTTCACTTGGCCCATGAAAGATTTAAATTGGACTGAAGTGATACAATTTCCTCAAGACAATCAAGTAGTCCTTCCCCATTAAAAACAAACAAACAAACAAATAAAAAAAAACCCCCAGAACCCAAGCATTTGCATAGACCAAAGAACCATTTTCAAGGTGCTTTTAAACCTGCTTCATCCCAGCTATTTTGGTGGAAAGCAACTCTGTTTCCCATTATTTTTAATTAAAAACTGATTTTGATTGAATGATATATGAAGCTATGGCCACTTCTTCGTTAGCCTCATTTTCATTGGTATCTATAATACTTTCTAAAGATCTGAAGAATTCTGTTTCTGATTTGACAGTTTAGCCTATTCTGTTTACCTCTTGCTTCAGGAAACTGGTAAGATCAACAAACATAAACTGTGTTTTACCCAGCTCAGAGGTAGATTTTATTATGCATTACATATGGATTGGAGGAAAAAAAATGTTGACTAGCAACTCTTAGGATGTGGATTTAGAATATGTACCTCAGAAAACTGAAGAGTCATGTTATTTGTTTTAGGGCAGGATTAGTCTTTGTTTTCCAAATCTAAGCGAGGTCAATCAACTATTGTAACATTTGAATTGTACAGTCCATTGCTGTTTAATTTTAAGTTCTGAGAAAGCACAAAGCAGTATTTAATAAATTCTTTTTATTCACTTTTGTTAAATACATGTTTACACTTAGGAAAGTCTACCATTTAAAACAACACATGAAAGAAGGAAACTGTGCAATTTTTTATTAGAAATACAGCAGTATCTCATAAGATGTTGCAAGCTATATGTTTATTTCAAAATTGTAGGCAGCATACAAACAGTGTCTACATTTTATAGGACTATGTAAAATTACTCTTTCTAGGTCTGTTCTTTGCATTGGAGCTCTTTTAGTAGTTAATGAGTGAACAGGGAAAAAGACAGAACAGAAATTAGTATGAATGCTCTGTGTACTTAAGACATCCTGAAGAACAGGTAACATGAGCATCATGGAAGAATCTACACACCTGGCCCATTTTCTGCCCATTGGAAGAAGCCACACTGTTCTTCCTTCTCAAAACGGCACACAAAAAAGTTCTTTCCATTATTGGGACCAATCTTTAACACAGTCTTCATAATACATCTCTTGCCATGGTTACAAAATGGAAAATCCAAGTCAGCCCACTGCCAAAGAAACAGGTTTCAGGCATATGTGATGGCTATGAATTCCTTATTTTAAAATTGACAATAGAAACAGAGGTACAGGGGGTGCCATAGAAGAAATTCTTTCTAGTAGTTAGAATAGCTTTCTCTCTTTTGTGAACACTTCCTCGATTTTTAACATCAATTGCAACTGCATGCACTTTGGTCTAACTTTAAATGAGGTTAACACATAGTTTTTTTCAAATTTAGGCATTATAGTAATTACTGTCTTGAGTTCACCTATTAACTACCTGATAGTAAGTGACTGTCAGGTCACATTTTAGGTCAAACTCTTCTCAGACACATTCACAGCAAGGAGCAGAGGCCATCAATTGCTGCTAAGAAGGTCATGTTAGGTATTAGTACAGCAGTGGGATGGTTTGCCCAGGCAGATTACAGAATCATCATTTTAAGAGGCTGTCAGGATTTTGGCTAGCCAGAAACATGGCTGACAATTAGATCTAGTTTGCTGTAGTCCTCCCTTCAGGAAGAAGCTGATCTGAACAACTTGTACAGGTCCCCTTCAAACCAATATTTCTCTTACATCTGTTTTGTGTCACACAGAAGTAGATTAAGAGCACTTGCAAAAGCAGGTGCCTTCTCAACAGTAAGAGAAGTAACTTAAAACTGTAAGTTCATAGCTATTATTATGCTCTTAGTTTCAATTCAGTGTGCAAGAGTATTTAATATTATGTCAAACTTTAAATGGAATATATCTGTCCACAACTGACAGATTACTGGGCCAAGGAGGCTACAGGAATAAGTGCTATTATAAAACAGGTCCTAAAGTCTTATACATACCTGGTAGTATTCACACCGAGTTTCCCTGGGCAGAGGGCAGCAATAGAACTGCCTTCCCTTGTTTTCTCCATCCTTTCTCACCACTCTGAGGCTGCAGAGCCGGCTGTGCTTACTACAGCGAGGACGCCCCGTGCTTAACCCGTGAGTATCATCTGCCACGTTAGTTTGAGGTGCGCTGTAATGACAGGTTACAAAGTGACTTCTGCATAATTTTGAAGGGATTACCAGCCAAAGAACTCTCTTCTGCCATTACAACAGCAGCATAAGTGTACTTCTACACACTAGTGACAGACAAAGGACTTGCTTCTCTAATGCACCCTATTGCACCTTCAAAGCTGAATGATTGCGAGTAGTAAACAGACAAGACTGTGTGCTTTCCTTGAGGTATTATATCAGTTTTCCCCACCATGTTTTAAATTATTTTGAAGTACTCAAATTAACCTATGAAAAAAAAAAAGTATTACCACTGATGTTACACTGCCCACCTCAAGTTCTGACATGTTCTAAAAGCATATTCTGCTCTCAGTGGGAAAAAGGCCAATACCAGTAATTACTCCAAGCTGAAGGCATTTGTATGCTTCACAGAAAAGACTCCCACACTCTTTACTAAAAAGTTACAGTAGTGCTCCAAATCATATTTGGACAAGAAGCAATCCAGCTGACAGGATGGAATAGAATTCTCTGAATGGGATGAAGTTTCTTTCTTCCTCATGATTGAGATAATTTCTGACTATCTGCAATACACAAGGTTTCATTTAAAAATAGTGACATGAAAAAGATTCATGCTCTGAAATGTATCTTTCCAATATACTTATAAAGCAGAAAAGCAGTAATGGAACTTTAGTGAAAAAAGAAAATATTAATTCAATCTGGTCAAGTTATCAGCTTAGGAATTTTACATTATCTTCTATGTCTGGAAGATTGCAGTCCTGCAGACACCAATAGTTTTATTACAACACCTCATTAAAACACAAGATAAAAATAACAAACAGATTTTTTTATTGGTTTTGATTGTTTAAAAAAATACTACAAAAAAGCATTTCAGTTGATGACTTGCTGCAACCACCTGCTACCATGATTGATACCATCTCATTTCCTGTTTGCAGTCCTCTATTCTCAATTATCCTGCCTACAGCCTCAGTTCTTCAGTCCCTACTGAGAGCGCGAGGAGAAATTGTGTTCATACAGTCTAGCCTGGCTAGTCAGTGAGATTGTTTCAAAACTGGTGCTTCAACAATGTAAAAAGTAATTTCTGTATTTCAGAACAGACACATGACCAAGAATTTTGTAGCATATCATCAGTATTTCACATTCAGTCAGCATAATTTACCATTGTGACATCTACCTTACACTCCCATTACTGTTGTAAATATCTGCCCAACTTTTCCTTGACAACCCTCACAGGTTCTCACATTTCTCTTAACTAGCCAATGGATGTGTCTGAACAGGGCCCTGTAAATAAAAGTTCAGGATGGGTAGAGCATTAAAGTGGTTACATATAGAACGGGGAGGGAAGAGTAAAAGCAGTGATGAGAAGCTCATCAACATAACTGTTCAGAGCTTCCTATCATGGAAGAATGTTGAAAACTGGTAGTTGACAAATCACTTTAATTAGAATATATTCATCCAGATAGCTTCCTTTTGCAATCTTTCACACTGACTTCTAAGTCACACTGATATCTCTAAACAGATAGCAACTACAGTGCTTAAATTAGACAACTCCTTAAGGTAGAACTGTGCTTGACCTCTTAAAACTAGACTGTCCTATTCAATGGGAATAGCTCAACTATGAACAGCTGTTTAGCTTGCAGCAGTACTGGCCAGATGCCAAAATCAGGACTTTTCTAGTGACAGCCTAGGTCATTCAGTGCTTTTGAAACCTGAATTAAATTATAGTTAGCCTAGAATAAATTACCTCTGGCAAAAATCCAAAGACAACACTGTCTGAGCCCAACAGCACAGTATTCAATTAATCTTTCAGGATAAAGTTGGTTTATGGGATTATAAAGACTCGTTTTCATTTTAGAATACATACCTGATTGCTATATTATATGGGTGAAGCAAAGGTCTATGATCAGTTTTCTGTTTCTTCTGTACTTGTTTGAAAGAGGCAGGCTGCTGACAGGAGGACGAAGGCGGAGCAGTTACGTGTGTGGAGCAGTCCTTGTCTGTGCCTCCCCCTAACTGGCAGGCATTGCTTTGCATCTGTTTACAATAGCTTTTTGGAACAACAGACTGAGAGTGGCCATCAGATATCTGGGTATCATTTCTCGGAACAGTTTTGTTACCGAGATCTGTTAAGACAAGAGTTGTAGTTCCAAATGCAGTTTTCCTATTAATCTTTATTTCTGTGTTTGGTTTTCTGAAATCATTACAAGGGTACTTCATTAAGTCTGCGTTAAAGGCTGCAGAGTCTTCAAAACTCCCCATCTTTGGAACTAAGAAAAAAAGTTATTAATTATAATCCAGCTGCATAGAATGCTACATTATATTTCTGATTTGTATTCAAAAGTCATCATATGGAGAATGAAAGAGTAAATTTACAGTACCATCTCAAAACCTGTCACAAATTAGAGTACAAAATTTCTTACAACAAAAAAACTCATACACTTTTGGAGTCATGTAAAAAAAGTGCTCAAGATAACATTACTATTGCTTGAATAGGATCAGTTAGTAGTACGATGTAAATGAAAGCTATTGGACAATTAACCATAACAAATTGAATTTGGCCCAAACATAACGATTAAAGTATTTAAATTTTTCAAAATAACCTTTTATAACCCCAGCAATGGGAGATCACAGGGTATGGTACCTTCAAGCAGCAATGCATTATCCATTTTTGAAGTATTACTTTACTACTGACACAAAAAGGAATATTCGGATTTTGGGGTTTCTAGTGTTTTCAGGGTTCCCATCCTTTCCAAACTGTGTTCATCCAAACGTACTGTAAGAGGCTTTTCAGAAGAAAGCAGTTCAGACATTTGCTTTGTGGCATAAACAACAGTGTCTTCACACAATCAGAGGGCCTCCTAGTGGGCAATAATAATTTCAGAAGAATGGGCATAATTTATTAATGTCCACTTAATACACAAGGAGCCTGTAGGTAGACCCCTTCCTGAGAAAAGGGTTGAAAGAACTCTATGGCATCCCTAAGTGCCCTAAGTGCAATCTTTTTAAGCCATTGTGTTCAAGGACAGAGTACTTCCTTTTCTACTATATCCAGAGAGTGTCTCCCTCTATCTTCCCTCCATATAAAGAAGAGGGAATTAAGCAGAACATGGATAGATGAGCCATACCACAAGGGCACAAATCTCCAAAGGCATTCTCCCTCAGAAACAAAATGAGAATCTCTACAGTTTACTCAGAACATTACTTGTTTTGAGGCTCCTTCCATTTTGGCACTACTGCACAGTGAAACATGCTGGTTTCAGTGCATTCAGACTTTTTAAGATAGAATAGTAGTAGCTCAGCCCTGTACTTAGCAAAGGAGCATGGAAATTGCAATGTAATGGTAAATAATTATCTGTCTACAGACTGAACCATTTTGGCTGTGGGGCCAGCAGCTAATTTTACATCTTCAAAAATTCAAACATTTCTGCTGGCAGTAGTTAATTTTAGAAACAACATAAAAAACAAACACTGAATCAAGTGAGAAGAGAAAGAATCTTAAGGGGTAAGCAAACCCATATTTGAAAAAAAAAAATCTCAAAGATGACTCCCATGATGCAAAAATAAAGTCTTATTTAAAAAAAAAAAAAGATTTCCTAACAGTACTAACAGTATTCAATCAAGTCTAACACATCTTCAAATTCCAGGCCTTATTTCAGTAATTGCACATATCTAACCAAGTAAAACTTAGAAGTACAGGAGAAGGAAAAAGATTTTGTTTCAAAGCTTAAAATAAAGCATCTGTGCACATGGCATAATTTATTATAAAGTCCAGCTGACAGTATTAATTCCAGGATAAATGTTATTCTGTGAACAGATGAAAATGTTCAGGTTTCTGGTGCTGATTTGTCAGAAGAATTACACAAGATTAGCCTGTGTTGGCAACAACTATCATGTAAGGCACGAAGACATACTTTTATTAATTTCTGACCTGAGAAAATGGACTATAGGTAGTGCAGATAAGGGTTTTCCATACATCACGCTATTCATAAAATGATTAAGCAATGAAGCAATATTTCATGTAGACAGCAGCATTAAAAGCTCCAGCAAAAGACAAACAACAACTTTAGGTAAAAAGTTCAGAATAGTTTTTAATCTGAACTTGGGAAAAAAAGTAGCATCTGAGAAACCTGACATCCTTTTAGAAAAGGGTACTAAAATATACAGCTTTTGTTCACATGGAAGAATGACAGTTAAGTTTCTGACCCTTGATGATTTCTAATTCAGACTTAGGCTGCAAATTTTGAATGATTTAAGGAGAGTTGAAAGAATGATGATTTTTCTTACTCCTTGCCCCAATAAAAACACAGGGTCACTGAAGACACTTATCTACAGAATGGCACCTGCACACCAGGTTGGAAGACGACACTTTTAGGGATTAAGACAAGATCATTTCCATATTGTCTGTGTAAGATTTCCTCAAAATATGACTTCAAGTCAGCTAGTTCTATATATATGATTCACAATGACACACTTCTACATAAAAACTACATCAAAATCACAGACCTCGCCTCTTTCCCAATACAGATGCCAGACAACCCTTCAGTACCTTCAGGTCTTGAAGTCAAACAGGCATCACAAATTTCAGCAGAAGGCTTGTTTATTAGGGTGCAGCGCACACACGTCCACTCCTCTTCAGATTTCTGAGCTACATGTTCATTAGAACATGACCCCCTGCCATATGCCCAGCCAATTAGGCTATTTCTAGCTGGCAGTTTGCTGTGAAAAAAAAGAATGATGTTAGTGTTTTGTGACGTTCCTTCTACAAATTGCCTCACACCACTGTGTGCAGGGAGGCATGGGGCTAGAGAACAAGCAGTACACAGTGTTATGCCTCCTATCAGAGCTTGGACAGCATGTCACTGTTCAGGTTTGATTCTTCTTTTCTTTACCTCAAGGGCAAATCTTTCCAGCTGCTGCTGAAGTAATACAAATAAAAATATTTAAACAAGAAATTGACAGAAAGTTAATTATTAACTAATGTACTCTCCAGTACAATGCCCCAGCCTCTCAGATTCCCTACCATTTACAAGTACTGCAGCAAAAAGCTTGGTGAGAAAGGAAGACTGTTTCAGGGCTTTTCCCCCATCCCTTGCACACAACACTTGCTAACAAATGCATTACTGGATGAAGAACTGTTTAGAAGATGAACTGCAGAAAATAACACAGTCTAGCAAATAAATTTTATTTTGTTCTCATTTAAATGCCACCCATAAGTCCACTTTCTTATCCTAACAGCTAAAAGCACCGAAAGCCTGCAAAGTGAGAAAGTCTCTTTTGTGTCACCATTTGCTGGAAAGCCTTTTAAAATGTAGGAACCTGTTCAGAATTAAGGAACCTAGCTGTGACTTGTGAGGCAAAGCTATACTCCAGATATCACTAAAAGATTTAGTTTTATTATATTACCTCCTATGTTGATAGACTGATTTAGAATCACAGTTACTCCTTTACAGTCACTTCCTATTACCAGGGACTACTCTTGTCACAATATGCAAACACTGAAAGCATGTTAAATGTAACTTGAACTTACCTGGTCAGTAAGTTGTGCATGTATATTTTTAAGTACTATATCAACCAACTTATGGTTGATAAGCTGTCAAGCGTTTTTCTTCATTGTTTTTGTGGAATTGTGCACTTTTTGGAGACTTTTATTAATCCTAAGAATTTAAGCACTTCAACTAATAATGCAAATTCTGCAGTTGGGCACTGTTGTGACACTCCTTTGACCTATCACTTTTTCCATTATGATCACTCTCCGTTACAGGCTAGACTTCCAAGGTAATGGCAGAGATATCCACTCCCTACCACTTCTTCCACAACAGGAAAACTAAGGAGGATAATGAGAACTGTGCTGACACACCAAAGAGCCTGTGCTGTTAAGAGGCAGAACAGACATTGCAGTAGCATTCACCAAAATACTGTGGCTGCAAACAAAACAGCTGAACTGTAAGTGTTAAAATGGGTATTTTCACATTATTAGATCAGTTGTTCTACTCAGCTATCAAAAATGCATTACTAGACTGAATATATTCAGTGTGTCATGTTTTGGAGTTTAATTCTACGTTGTTCCCTGTCACCTGTCCTGTCATTACCTCCCAGACCCTTTCCCATTTAATAAAATATGTGGGGAAAGGCCTACAAATTCAAGGCAGATTTGAATTCGATGGGGTAAGTTTATAATGGGTGTTTTCTTATTTTTTTCAGTTGAGCAAAATCATAAGCTACTTGAGTTGACCCAAGAACCACTGGGTTGAATTCTACAGTTTATGACCTGTAGCAAGTCAGTCTGATCACATGGGCCCCTTTCAGTCTTCAAATGTGAAAAGCATGAAATGGCAGATAAATGACTTGAGCTACACATACTTTTATATGGTAACAGTTACTGTATAATTGAAAAGAGAGCAATAGAACACAAAGAACTGACCATTAGGATAAGGACAAGACAAGAAACCATATTTTTATTTTATAGCTACCACTACCATGTTTTTCACTGAAATACAGCACTCTTTACTTATTTATTTAAAAGTACCACAACAAAACCCCAAATCACTACTTGTTCTAGAACATAGAGAGAAAGAGATTTTTTCCTTACATTGTTTTCTAGTTATCTGACTCAACAGAACACTGCTGTCTTTCTACACTTCTGCAAAATACTTCTCATTATTAATTTCTGAAAATACAGCAGATTGGGGTTATCAGCTTCTGAAATATTTATCTTCCATGCTGGAATTTTCAATATTTGATCTGTACTCAAAGGCAATTTTTAAGCTTTAACCAAAATCCCTTCAGCCATCTGAGTATTGAAAGAAGTTTGGAGGTAGGAGAGAGATTTGTGCGTTCTGTAAATCTTACCTAAAAATATATATACACACCTACACACACTAACGAGGCAAAGTTGCAAAGTGAAACAGCATCTTATATTAGACTGACAGGGAGTATAAAGGCAAAATTCTGAAGCCTCAGATGAAAATTTTCAAGAATAACAGATGCCTAAGTCTGAATAAGGTGCTTTTGGAACTTTTACATTTCAACCCTTTGTGATATCAAATGCATTTTCTGCTTTCCTGAAATAAAAGGAGGAAAGCTGCTGCAAGCACAATTTATGTGGAAGTGTCTCTGTGGCAAACCGATAGTAAAAGCTTCTAAAATCCAATAAAGAGAAAGAAAAAGCACTAAGCTCCTAAAGTATTTGCTGCACTCTGAATTTACTGAATTTTTTGTTATCCTCAGTGTAACTCTATATCCAGAAGAAAACTGCATAGATGCACAGCTATCTAGATATGCCAGGACTGATGGGGCCATCATGCAAAAAGAAAGAGACACAGATTCCTACTTTATGATATTTAACTCAGTTGTGTGGAAACTCAAGCCCTTTATATTGGTAACACCAAGAACATAGGGCAACTTTTCCAGTGACTTAGTTTCAGTGAATGAATCTGAGCACTCTGAATTGTTTTAGAATCCCTACATTTGATTAGAGTAATAGCTACTTAATAATAGATAGCGCCTTTGAAAGGAATAGTATCAAAGCTTCTAACCGTTTTTAAATAGCAATAGCCAAAACATTTTTCTTTTGCAAGGTGTTCTGGTTTTGTCTGGCATAGTTAATTTAGTTATAAAATGCACACAGATCCATTCTATTTCAGACAGGGTGTCCTCTTACCATAACAGCACTTTGAGGTGCTTAAAAATGTCACAGTGTGACCATCATACCTGAGACTGACAAGCTGGGGATCTGCCTTCTGACAGCGAGAACAGAAATACGTCATCCTGCTGTGTTCTCCCAGGCGACACACAGTGATGCTGCCCCTGCACTCCCCGCAGGCTGGGCGCCTGTACACTTTGTAGTGTTTGTACAGGGGAGAGCCAGTTTTGTGGCACTAAAACAGAACATATTTCACATTATTTCATGTAAAGAATTGACAAATCAGGTATAACAGTGTCTGTGCTTCTCCACATAATGAAATAAAAGACAGAAGAAAAAAACATACTAGCCAGGTGCAAGCAAATACATGCTAGGAACTCTCTGCATTCAGCTAGACCAGCTAGGTCTGATTCAGCACCAGATGTCTTTGACCTGCTACCTGCAGGAGTCTTCTTGAAGAGCTAGAGCTCCAATCAATGCAACACAGAAAACAAAACAAACATAAACCATGAAACCCCTAAAAGAGCCAAAAACACAGTACAGCACCAGCTCAGACCTGATTCTCTGATCTGGGTTAATAAACCTTACCAAAACGTAAAGAACTGTGCAATGCAGAAATATTCCCCAGATTCCGTAAATGTTGGGTAGTACCCAGTAAAGTTGCTCAGCTTCATCTTGGCCCTGGCCATGTCAGACAGCCTGGCTAATGAAAAGCCACTTGGCAGTACGGTGAGCTCCCAGATCCTGGCAGAAAGTCCTACTAAATTAAGTACAGTACAAGCCCAAGGGCACAGTGACCTAAAGAGCCTCCAGACAGCTGACAGGCAGGCACATTTCATGAGAAAATTCACAGAATACCCATGAAGTCCGCATAGACACATTACAGCTAAAAGTGGCAAAAAAATCCAAAGAAGAAGAGCCCAGTAGAGATGCAGCCAGCTCTGCAGAGCCACACAAGTTGCTGCACTACAATTGCAAATCCTTGGGCACAGTTCAAACAACACCACAGCTGGCCCAGCAATACCAGCACAGCTCTGGCAGAGTGCAATAGCTCTAGCTCCATAATGTATGAAGACCCTTGGAGTTCTCCTAAAACACAGGTGTCTTTGAGCACAGCATATTTGCTTCTGCTGTGCTCTTATTCATCAGTCTTGCTGAAAGACAATTCTTGTGCCAGTGCAAACTAGTAATTCAATCAGACGGAATTACTAATATATATTTGCATGAATATTCACAGCTGCCTCCTCAAGATTTTCAGTCAATTCCTTATGAGTCGTTTTTTTCCCATTCAGTTATGTAAAAACCAAACAAAAGCAACAGCTTTTTACGCAAATAAGAGTCTTCATCTTTGCATCTGTAATAATACAGTATGATTACTGCAAACAATCTATAACAGTCTATAAAAAAAAATTTCAAGCACTATCCCTCACATGGACGTATTTTTGTTATGTCTCTTTCAGATGGGAGGAGAGGCCCTCTTAAAGTACTTGATTGGTGAATACTTGCTAAGTGTGGATTACAAAAGTTTTCAAAATGGCTAAACAGAAAGTTTAACTTGTTTATTATCAGTCTATAAGCCTTTAAATTTCTAAATATTATAGTTGTTGCAGAACTAGATGGTGTCTCTTTACTGGTAGACTTCACTATGAAGTTTGGAGAAAGAAAACATTTCCTTCACCAACAACTAAAGTACTCTTTAGGGGGTTAAGGGAAAGTAGACATTTCAGCAGACTATTAAACAAATTACAGGTTTAGCCTTTATGATTTTAGGAGTGTTAGGTGCCCTCCCCCTCACCTACCAAAAAAATTCTTTTTAGCAGTGCTAGCTCCTTGCCTTTCATCAACATCAAGAGAAGCAGACAAAAATGTCACTACTGCTGTTCATTTCTTTGCACGCAGCTTAAGGAAACAAAACACAGAAGAATTAGGTCAAATCCTCTCTTTTTCTATTGTGGAAAGTTAAAGAATGCCAGGATTTATGCAGTTTACAGGGGAAGAAATTAAGTCCTACTTAAGTGGTAGCAGTAGGGAGAAATTGTAATCTATTCCAATTTAGCAACCAAAAGCATTATTTCAGTTAGGGGAAAAAAAAGTTGTTAGAAGTTGCAAACTATTTAGTCAAATAAATTTAATTGCTATTTCAAGTTTTATGAAGGAAGCCATATTAACTACCTTCATACTTCCCTGGGACAATCTCTAGTTCCCAGTTTGAAGAATAATCTTTATGTTATCTTACATGTAACTTTGTGCTTAGCCCACATCAATTCTGACATGTTCAGAGTATCATAACAGCACATGAACAGAAAAACTGAACTGGACCTGGCCCTCAGGCAGCATCTGTGAAAGTCTTTTGGGCCAAGCTGTGCATATTTTGGCAATCTTGACTCCCCCTACCTTTCTGTCATCTGACAATTCACAATTAATAAAGGGCACGCAAACCGACATTCCTATTCATGGAAACACTTGCTTTGTCACATATTTGTACTGTTTTCACCAGATGATCACACACAGCTAACATGCCAGAGTAACATTTTGGAAGTTTTTCAGAGATATGTGCCAATACCTTATAAAAAAGCAGGGTAAAATCACGTGTCATTTTCACCAAGTGACGTATATGCTCATCTGTCAGTTGGCAAACCTGTAAGAAAGACAAGAATGATTTTTAGAATATTACAATGCTAAGAGACAATGGCAAAAAAAGACCTATGAGGTAGATGTTCTGATGTGGAGTTGCTTTTCTTCATGTTGTGATAATTCCCTGACTTCATATTGTATGCATCATCTCAGTAAAACAGTCCATGTTCACATTCTATACTACAAAAACTCACTGCTTCCATACCAAACAACGTGCTTTGCCTCAACCAAGCAAAACACTGGGTAGAAAATTCAGTAATCTTCCCCTATATTGGCCAAGGAGCTCATGGTCATATGAATCACAAGGAGTTAGCAAGTCTCACTTTGATTTACCAAAATATGGGTATAGATCTAATATTGATACCCAGCTGAGATGAACAAGACTCTCTAATGAGGTTAGAAAGTGTATGNTGAAAACTAATTAAGCATGCACAAACAGCCCTTTGAAATGGGTCGGTGGTCCTGTGAATTGAGGAGGGGGCGTTGAAGATGAAGTAATCTTCCTGTACCTTGCTTTGACCTCTCTACCTTTCTAGGTCACAGTAATTGATACAGTCCCTGGAAAACCTCCAGTTCCCCCCTTCATCCTCTCTAAATGGGATTTTCAATTGAAAAATTAGTAATTGTCTAAATTTCTTTAGATCTGCTAAGCCCCAGCACAGCTGAACAAACAAAATAGCAAGATAATCAATCACTATAAATTTCAGGCCTGATTCTCTAGCTAATCATCAACCTTCTTAATTTAGTTCAGCTGTGCCTGTTAGCTTGCTTGTCTATTCTAATTTCAGCAATTTAACTTTTTAGCTAAAATCCTAATGCTTCAATGTTTTAAACTCTATGTTTCATTAAGTGTTTAAACTCTGTGTTTCAACTTCCCTCCTAATTTCCTCGTGGATTACAATATGAACTATCATCTGAGGTTCTTTCCTGTGAGAGCTATTCAGGAAGAATAAGTACGCCAAAGGCATCACTATGAGACAGATGTATCAACCAAATACTTTTTCTTATAAACTCAAAATTTTAAATCACAGTTTTCTTTTTTTTCTGAGATATTGCAGATAAAATCCAGATTGATGCTATGAACAATTTTCAAAATACTCTGTTTAAAAAACTTTTCGGTTACTGATCTTCACCAGCTTCCATTTACATTCTGTGTAATCTCAATCTGTTTTGCAAATATCATCTTCTCAACTAAAGTTTGGAGACACAGGCTTGAGGATCTTAAAAGAGAAAATGTATGATAAACAATGGTAAAAAAACCAATTTATGTCATCTAACAGGATGAGAAGTGAAAGAAGCAGCTGCAAAAATAATCTACTCTATCACATAAACTATTTTGGGTAGTACCTGAACAAAGAAAACCTGATGTCTTTTCACTTTCCCCTATTTATGGACTGTCAGTTTAACGGTCTGATCAGTTTAATGGCCATGATGCCAGACATAGTCAGAATATGAAGTTAATCAGCTCCAAGGAGTGCCATGACAAAAACCTCCCGTTATAATGATAAAACATTAATATAATATCTGAGAATAACTTAAGAAATGACAGATGATAAAACAAAGGTAAGAAGATAGCAAAATATTATATAAATATGTATTTACATTCTTAATACTTTGGTGTCCTTAAAAATCATCTTGAGACATTCACCCACCTTAACAGCTGGATGAAGACCACTATCAAACAGTGCTTCATTTTTTATGATATTTCCCACTCCAGGTAATACTGCTTGATCCAGTAACACATCACACAACATGCGGGTGTTCTGTTGCTTAATCTCATGTTCTGCTCTCGAGAAGCTAAACTTTGGAGAACAGATATCCAAGCTTTCCATCATCCTCACTTTCTGCTCACACTCAGCTGCATTTCTGGAAGATAAAAATACACTAGTTTATTTTTATTTTAAATATATTCTAATATAGCAGTGTGGTTTTAAAAACAACACAACAAATTATAACAGAACATTATATGCAGATAGCAGAAACCATGAAAATACCAGTGACAGGAAGAGGCACAGAAATTCCATTGAACACCTCTTCCAAAAATAGGTCAACGATACATGCATGGAACACGTATCTAGTCCAACATACAAGAAATCATCTCATTTTGTTCCTATTAGCTTGAAAAATATTTGCCAGCTCCTTGCTTTAAAACCACTTCCCAGGTAAAAAGCCCACGTGTTTGGACCATCAAACATAACTAACTATATGGTTACATGGTCCATTCCTTACAATATGACATTTATGTGCATATATATATAAAAATATATTTATGTATTATATTTCAAAGAATTACAGAATATTCTGAGTTGGAAGGATCCCACAAGGATCATAAAGTCCAACTCTTAAGTGAATGGCCCATATGGGGCTCAAACCCACAACCTTGGCATTATTAGCTCTAACCAACTAAGCTAATTATATCATAGAGACATGTAGTAGTAGATTATTAATAGTAGTTAAAAATTTAAAACATATATATTCATTTTAAGATATATATTTTATTAGGATGAGCATAATCATTTGAAAATAATACAGTACAAGAAGCCTTGGTCTTACATCAGATTTTGTGTTTTGTAAGTTGAAATATGCTTATATATGTTACATGAATTTACTTGCTCCTTTCTACTCAAGAGCCTCAATCACTTTAAAATCAAGCTTGCTGGTATTTTTATTAGCAGTGTGAAGTACAATGCTAATGGGCATAAACATCTGCTTAATGTAAATTAGAACAATTATAAAAATTTGCTTCCAAAAAGAAAAAAATGAAAACCCAACCTTGGGAGCATAAAAACTTGAAACCAGTAATCGTGACAGGTTGTTTGTTACCCTTGTTAACAAGTGAGACTTGCATGGAAATTAACACGGCAATGGGTTTCAGCATACAGACCTAAGGGTAGAATTAAATTCAACTTTCATTCCCAGTCTTGACACTACCTAATGAGACTATGGCATAGAACTACTTTAACTGTATGTAAGCTCTGATACAAAAGTATCAAACTTAAATTACCATACCAATAAATATTATATGTTTAGAAAGTTTTGTCTTGATAGCATCCAAGCACTTAACAATTTGTACGTGATTTTTCATTTTCTTTAAAGGAATATTATAAAAAGAAATAAACTGTTTCGTTAGTTTCTGCTTTACCTATACTCTACTGTCACATCACAAAAACAAACAGTATCCTCTGTAAGCTGTATCTCCAAAACTGGTTGTGCTCCATTTCTGCCTTTGCTTCCGTCAGGATTAATGCACATGGAACCGTTCATACCAAAGTGAATCCTTGGAAAGAAAGAGAGTTTTTATAGGTATTTTAACCTCACTATGGTTTCCAAGCATTACACCAGTCTATTTCTAGAAGTGAACCTCTAGGTGAACTCTACCTAGGCAAGTCAGTATGAATGTACATTAATTCTAGTCATTACCAGTACCACAGCAACAAACTATTTCCTTACACAGTGCTCAATTCCCAAAGAAGAAAGAACACTCCCCAAGTAAAAACCCCTTCAAAACACAGCTGTTTTCAAGTAGCCTTCATAATTCATTATACAGAAGCCAAACCTGATCATTAAGTAGCACCATTTTCTGGTGCACTTAGAACTTTTTTTCACTTGACATGCTGATCTTCCAACATAGATTCCTAAACCTTCAGGGAGGGTGAAAGAAATGAGGCCACTTGACCAGAAAATTTTCTGTTAAATCAGGCAGAAGTCAGCTGGTATGAAAAGAAAGACTTTAGTCCCCATATTGCCACCACTGTTATCACATCACAGCTACATCCAGTGAAGCCATAAACAAAGTAATTAGTATTTGCCATATGTTGTTTTCTGCTTTTCTTTGCCTACAACCAAGGCAAAACCTGCAGGTCAATTAAAAATTAATAAAAGAAATAAACTGAAAAATGCACAGATGGCAAAGTAGAAGAACAGACTCTTTCAAGCATTCATTCTACAGATTAGTAATGCTTTAAGAGGTCTTACGTTTTATAAAATGTTCTACCACGAGCTATGCTTGAGCAAAGCACAAGTCTGACTATTATCTCATACATTCGATTTATTACAAATTCACCTGGTACAATCAAGTCCTAAAAACCGTAAGATAGAGGGAATGTCCTATTACTATACTGTATATCAGAAAAAGTGGATTATTTTGTAGTTACAAGAAGATTTAGCAATTAAACTACATAAATGACAAAAGAAATGCAGTATCAAGTCTGTATTTCCTTTAAGCCCAGCTTTCTTACATTGCAGGAAGGACAGATATTTTAAATATTTGCAGATGGGTTTAAGATAACACATTGTTAAGCACATTCTTAAAGTTAACTCTTTAAGATGTGAAAAAAAAATTAATGCTATGAGTCACTTAAAAACCTATGTCTTTCCAAAACTGTTCTTATAAGTCAGTTCACGTGATATAGTTGTTTCAATCACTTTTATCTTCCATGGCCATTTTCAATTCTCAAGTGCCATGAGTAGTACTGCACAGGCTTAACTAGCCAAACTTATTTTTAAATCTTGACAAATTCTTTTTAAACCAAAAGCTTGCATCTTGTTAACAAATGGTAATGCACTAAATGCTTTCAGAAAGTTATTTTTCATTCAATTTAATAGCTGATGGTTTCATTTGCCAAGCTCCAATACACTGTTTAAAAGGAACTTTAAGAATCACAACTATTAGCTTTCTTAGTGCCTTCTTGGTTCACAATTAGAAAAAAAAAATTGAATCATCACTACACATTTACATTCAAAAGCCTTAAAAAATTTATACGATTTCATTCTAAAGTGTTTCATTACCTTCGATGTTCTGAAATTCAGCAAAATATAAATCTTCTCATTTTAATTACAAATAGAAGAGGCATGCTAATTAAACCTAGGATCTGTTATTCAATGAGAACTAGTAGTAAGGAGTTCATGGTTTCTTGTTTTAAAGTAAAAAGTGAGACTTCAGAATTATTTAATGCTACGCAGTATTGCAGGGATTTGAATGCATTGCATGCACTGTAACTGTTTCATCTCTAGAAAATTCAATTTCCTGTTTGGAACAAAGCATGTCAAGAAAGAACTGTCCTTTTCAGATACCTCTACATGGAAGCTGTTGTGGTTTTAGTA
>VYZT01039681.1:0-18517 GCA_013400735.1 Pomatostomus ruficeps
TGGAATTGCTCCAGCAGCTCCACTTCCTCCTGATGTTGGAGACCTCTTGATCATCCTCTGCTTTTTGGGTTGAGGAACCATTTCCATACGGTCACAACAACGATTTCCTCACCCAGGTTCTCTGGGATCCCTTTCCCTGTTTCTCACTGCTCCTGAAGGGATTCTGATTTCTGGGAATTGCACCTGCCCAGATTCCTTCTCTTCATTCCCCTCATGACACGTGAAGGGAATTGAGGGTGTCCTGGGAATGGTGTCCGTGCATCTCCCTGGCCGTGATGGCGGGAAACACGGATTATCCCTCTCCTCATCATCCCGAGGCGAATTCACGCCATCCATGGAGCTGTGTGCACCTATTCCTTGGTTTTCCACACCATTTTTTCAGGGAAGGGGATATCCAGAGCTCTGGGAAGCTCTGGGAACCTTTGGGGAATTCCAGACACCGACAACACCCCTGCAGCTCCCGGAATTCTTCCCCGCTCACCTCCCGCCATCCTTGCGGCCGTGTCAGAGCGCTCCGGAGGCGGCCATTCCCGCGGAATCAGCCGCTTGAATTTCCCCCCCTTTCCCCTCGAAGTGATTTTTTTCTCCCCCACTTCCGCGCAGCGTGCGGAGGGGAATTTTCGCACCCGTAAACACTTTGCGCCGCTGGCTCCCGGCTAATTGAGTCTGACAGTTCGTGTAGTCAGCAGCTGAATGGTGTCACTGGGAATTAGGCTGCCGGGATAGACTGCCAGGAGCAAATTACTTTGTCACTTCTCAGCTGACTCGAAAATATGGGGCTTTTTTTTTTTTTCTTTTTTTCCTTTTTTTTTTTTTTTTTTTTTTTTTTTTTTTTTTGTTTTTTTTTTTTTTTTTTCCCCAGGTTTCGGTTTGGTTTTGGAGGTTTTGTGCGAGAGTGTTTGACGCCTCCCCTAAATCAAGCTTGATTTGTTTAAGGAGCATTTTCTTGTCTCCTGAACCTCCCCCCCCCGCCCCGGAATGTTTATGGAGCGGGTTCTGGAAATGATTTTTTAAAGGGGATCCAGGGGGATTGAAGGGAAGTGACTCAGAGAGCGGGAAAGGGATTAAACACATCCCTCCTCCCCTCAGCGGTATCCATCCAACGCCATGGATCCGTCACTCATCCATCCAGGCAGCTTCCATTTGTTTGTTCATCTCCCCGAAATCTTCCTTTTGTTGTCCAGTATTCCAGGATTTTGTCCAGCTGCCAGCTGGTTATCCTGGCCCATCCTGGATCTTTTAACCTTTCCCAAATTCCTCCTGTGCTGCCATGATCCCGCTTTGGGATGGTCAAGAGCTCCATTCTCGATGTCCTTTTGAAGTCCTGCTGGAAAATTGGCTGCTGGAAAATTGTTGGATGTGAAAAGCTCTTGTTTGGATATTCGGCATCTCCTGGAGTCAATCCAAATCCAGTCTCTGGGAAATCGGGATGAGTGGGATTTTAACCAGGTAATTCCTGAGGTGATGGAGCCAAGCCCTGTTCCAATGTCACGTTGATGCCAGCCCGGGCTGTCCCAAACTCTGTCACCTGATTGTTTTTCCCTGAAAACATTCCTCTGCTTCCATGCCAGACCCTGGAATGTCACCCGGACCCTGGAATGTCACCCGGACCCTGGAATGTCACCCGGACCAGCTCAAGGCCGGAGGAGAAAGTCACGGAGCAACCTCCCGGCTCCATGTGACTGGGAGTGGAGACGAGCCCTGGACCAGGCTGATCCAGCTGGAACAGTTTCCTGGGGAAGATCCAGATTCCATTAAATTCATCCCGCTCTGGAAGGGCTTTTCATCCATGGGGGAATGAGGGAGGGATCGGTGCACCTGAACGTTGATTTTTGGGGATTTTTTTGTGACGTTTTAATAAAAGACATTTCCACTCCCTGATGTTTCTGCATCCTTAGCCCAGCCCTGCTCGTGCAGCGCTGCTCCGGGGACAATTTGCATTTTTCCAGGTGTGATCCCACCCTTTAAAAATCGTGGATTTCACATTATTACGGTGACAAAACCGCACTTTTTTAATGATTATCACCAGCGCAACGTCTCCCTTCCTGTCATCCTGGGGCTGAGGATACTCTGAACGTTCCTCTCTCTGATCCTTCGGTACTTTGGATTTGGGGAGTCGCTGCTGTGAATTTTACAGGAATTTTTTATTAAATTCTTTAACTTAAGCTGTCAATTAAATTCAAATTTAAAACTAAATTTAAATTTAAAATTAAATTTAAACCTTTAGGCTTAAACTGTTGGTCGAGACCAGGGCTTGGTTTAGGAACAAGGTCTGGTCCCGTTGTGCCTCGATGGGATAATTTTCCTTATTCCTTTTCATCCTTACCCTTTTCCTTGCGCTTCCCAACACCTCTCCCTGCTCTTCCAGGGTGTGATTCCCTAACCCTCAGTTTTTCCCAAACCTAAAGCACCTGGACATCAAAATTCCCTACTGGAGAGGAATGCAGCGGCCAGGACCTCGCAGACCAGCAAAAACGGGATCATCCCACCTGGAAGAGGCTTCGCAGCAGGTAAATCCTCCATGGAAACACCAACCCTGGCTCTGCTTCCCACCAATAAATCCGAGTTCAATCCCCAAATTGCCTGGGCCTCGCTCCTGCCAGGCTCTGGCTCCCGCACAAGTTTTCCATCAGCCCTAAGTAGCGTTTTTTTGGCCGCGAGTGAAAAGTACCGCGGCTTTTGGCCAGATCTTTTCCTGCAGAAAAGGTGCCTGGATGAATCTTCCTGATCCCATTTAGCCGGAGCTGGGAGATCCCACCCCTCTTCTGGAGAAAAAACTGTAATTTCTGCCCATTCCCAGTGGATTGTGGGACTCCTGGCTGGTTAGATGGGTGTTCCAAGGTCTGGAACACCGAAAATCCTGGAATGGTTTGGGTTGGAAAGATCATCCAGTTCCAACCTCCAGCCATGGGCAGGGACACCTCCCACTATCCCAGATTTTTCCAAGTTCCATCCAACCTGGCCTTGGACAGGTCTGGATTTGTCTCCTAGGCCAGACAGTTTCTTGGAGTCTCTAAAGGAGCTGACTGTCTTCCAGAATATTCCAAGCCTTCCCACTGGTCCTTCAGGTGCAAAGAATCTCACCTGGATTGCCAGGAGAAGGCAAAAACCTGGAAGATCATCCCATCCAAAGCAAAGGAATTTTGTCTTTGCCTTTGCCCTGGCAGCAAGATCCTGGTGACCGGATTCCTGGGAATTCCACAAGGTGGACGAGGATTTTGCCTCTCTGCTCCTCTCTGGTGAGATCCCACCTGGAATGTTGCAGCTTTCCAGCACAGGAAGGATGTGGAGCTGTGGGAACGAGTCCAGAAGAAGCACCAAGATGATCAGAAAGATGGAGAACCTCCGGAAAAGCTGGGAGAATTGGGAATGTTCAGCTGGAAAAGAGAAGCTGTGGGGTGACCTAATTGTGGCCTTCCAGGACCTGAAGGAGCCGACAAAAAAGATGGCGAGGGACTTTTTACAAGGATTTGGAGTGACAGGAAAAGGGGGAATGGCTTCCCACTGACAGAGAGCGGGGTTAGATGGGATATTGGGAAGGAAGGAAGTTTGACAAGCAGGCGGAAGGACGAAGGGATAAGAAATCCCTGCAAAGCAGCATCCCAAGGGAATTGTGGGCACTCACCTTGTTCTTGGAACTTCCATAGGAAAATTCAATCCAACCATGAATTTGGCCTCTAATTCCTTGTGGAACTTCCATAGGAAAATTCAATCCAACCATGAATTTTGGTCTCTAATTCCTTGTGGAACTTCCATAGGAAAATCCAACCTAACCATGAATTTTGGTCTCAAATTTCTTGTGGAACTTCCATAGGAAAATCCAATCCAACCATGAATTTTGGCCTCTAATTCCTTGTGGAACTTCCATAGGAAAATCCAATCCAACCATGAATTTTGGTCTCTAATTCCTTGTGGAAGTTCCATAGGAAAATCCAACCTAACCATGAATTTTGGTCTCTAATTCCTCTTGGAATAGTTGGAAAGAAAAGAGGAAAATGAAGGATATTTCACAAGTCTGGCAAGGTTTGGGTGTTCCCCGGCTGCTCCTGCAGTGCAGAACCTTTCACCTTTCCAAGATTCCTTATTTTTGTGGCCACTTTTCCCTTTCCGATGCTCAGGGCTGGAAGCACCTTTGGCTCCAGGGAATGTTGACCTCAGTGCTGGTTGCTCAGAGCTTTCCAGGATTCACGGAAGGGGTGGTTTGGAGGTGGGACAACCTTCAGAGGGGAAGGACAATTCCAGCCTGTCCAGAGGAAGAGCTGGTTTTTTTGGGAAAGAGCCAAAGGAAAACTGATCAACGGAGCAGGAAAGAGAAAAGGAGACACCGGGAATAGCTCCGGGTGCCTCGCTGGAAACGCCTGGACATCCACGGGATCTTCCCTCCTACCTGAGGTGAGGGGCTCTCCCGATGTCCCAAGGTCCTGGCACACTCAGCCATGATCCCTGGTGGATCCAGAGCCTGGAAGGAGAATCCTGAGCTCAGGCTGATATTTTTAAATGGGATTTTTGTTATCAGGAGGATTAATCCTCATAAATTTGGGCGGAGGGAAGTACGGGAGCTTCACCCGGGATTTAAATGTGCCCATCCTTGTGGCTTCCTGCCCCACGGAGCGGCTGATTCTCCCTCTGCAGGGCTGGGACTTTTCCAAACGGAATTTTCTCTTCACTTTTTGCTCCACTTTCCCAATTTCTCCCCAAATCCAGGACATCGTAGGGAGTTTTGGGGTTCCATGCCCAATATTTTGAAATTAATTTTTTTCCTTCCATCAGGGACCTGAAATAATTCCAGGGAGCCAAATGAATCGGGGAGGGATGGGAGGAACAGGGACTCTGTGGAACAGAGCCAAAATCAACTCTGGATAAAAAAAAATCCTGCCCAGAAAGAAACAGGAAGTTTTGAGGAAAATTTAAAGGCGAAAACGAAGAGCAAAATCCCATGGGAAGCACCCTGGCCGGGCTCCTTGGCTTTGTTTATTCCCGGGACTCTCCCGGCTGGGGCCCCCCGGGCGATGAGTTCCTCACTTCACAGTTTTGGGAGCACATGTCATGGTCGAGGTTCATTAATCTCCCCCCGCCAGCGTCCTTGATGAGTGATTTTAATTTGGCTGCCTCTCGGGTTACCCCGAGCCGTGAGGAGGTTTAAAAACATCCCCCGGGGCTGGGGCATTTCGATTTTCCCGTTTAGGATCGAGGCGCAGCCGGAAAACTTCATCTTTGTCCTGCATCCCCTTGAATTCCACTCCCAAAAAACCAGGAGCCGTCTCCCCGGTCCTCCCTCTGCTCAAGCCCTCTCCCTTTTTCCCTGGAAAATCCCTCTCTTTGGGTTTCTGCAGCCTCGCAGCCTTTAGGGGTCACTCCTAGCAAGATTTCCATCATTTCTCCCGCAGCCTCACGAGGTGGGAATGTCCTGAAAGAGCCGGCGGAGCCATGAGGGAGCTCCTGGTGTCCCAGCGTGTCTTGTGCTGAGTATTCCCAATTTCCTGTGGCTTTTCCTGGGCATAATTCTTCCCTTCCCTTCTCCTGAGGAGGGAGGCAGATGGAAATTGCAGCTTTCCCAGCTCCAGGAGGTGAGGGATGGACAATCCAGGGAATTCAACACCAGTGTCGTTTTGGAAAGAAAAACCTCACAGTGCCGCCCTAAGGACATCCCAAAATTCCATCTCCGCACTGTCTATCTCGGGAAAAGCTCAGTAAAGTGGGATTAACTGGTTGGGAATGGGAATAACAGCAGGGATCATGGACTTCTCCCAGCGTGACACGAGGACAGGGATTCTCCCGCTTTATCCCTTCAGTGGCTGCATCCAGAGTGACGATTTCAGCAGCGGGAGAGAGCGTTCCTGGGCGCTGGAATTCCGTCACCTGCTCTTTTCCATCGGGCCCCAGGCCAGGACATTCTGTTCTCCGGGAATTTGGGGTGGGGGGTTCGGCTCCGAACAACCTGATCTGGTTGAAAATATCCCTGTTCCTGCAGGGGGACCGAGTTGTTCCGAGCTCTATCCAACCTGGCCTTGGACAATTCCAGGGAGCCACAGCTTCTCTGGGAATTTCATTCCAGGACCTCCCCACCCTCACAGGGAAGAATTCCTTCCCAATATCCCATCCATCCCCGCCCTCTGGCACTGGGAAGCGATTCCCTGTGTCCTGTCCCTCCATCCCTTGTCCCAAGTTCCTCTCCAGCTCTCCTGGAGCCCCTTTAGGCCCTGGAAGGGTCTCTGAGGTGTCCCTGGATCCTTCCCTTCTCCAGGCTGGACATTCCCAGCTCTCCCAGTCTGGCTCCAGAGCATTCCCAATCCCTGCACATCTTCCCCCCTGAATCCCAGATCCCTCAGGGAGTGGTTATGACCCCTGGAGAAGCAGTTCCCATCCTGGAAAGGCAACATTCCCACTGGCACAACACCCAGAACAACCAGAGATCCCCTCCAGCTCCCAAAATTTTGGCTCCAGGAACGCCAGCGGGGCTGTCAGGCACAGAGGGATGGCAGGAGGGGAAGAGGATTCAAAGCCAGAGTTTTCCTTGGGATTCCCATTTTCTGGATTTCCTGGACAAGCCCAAAAGCCAAAAAAACCCCAGAATTGTTCAATAATGAGAAATAAACAAATGGATCCTACAAAGTGTCAGAGCCAGACACTTCCAGCAGCAGCCGGAGCTGGCTCAGGATCCTTCCTTTCTCCCAGAGGAGAAGAGGCTATGGAGCAGGGAATAGCCAGGAAAACCGGTGCTGGTGCAGTTTTCCAAGGACATTCTGGGCTGTCCCAGCCTCTGGAAGTGAAGCAGCAGCTCCTGGACTGGCACAACAGCACCGGAGTGGGAAGGCTCCGGCAGGAGGGATATCCAAGGGGTGTCCATGAATCCTCGGTGTGGGATACAGGACAGGCAGCACTTAAAGCGCCACTGCCACATCCCTGGAAATGTTCAAGTTTGGACAAAGCTTGGAGAAATCTGGGATAGTGGGAGGTGTCCCTGGCCATGGCAGGGGGCTGGAATTTGGTGATCTTTAAGGTCCCTTCCAACCCAAACCATTCCATGATGATTTTATGGAAAGCGGGGATGTGGTGAGGTCTGATTTGCTCTCTCTCAGCGTCGCGGTGTCCCTCAGTGTCACTCGACTGTCCCCTCTGGATGAGCGATTCTCCTGATCCCGTCCCCTCTGGTGCCGAGCGCTCCTATCAGGTGGAATTCCACCGATCCCGGCCCCACCTGTCCCTCCAGGATGAAACCTTAGCTTGGTGTCGGGCTCGTTCGGAGCCTGATGGATTTTGTCCCCCTGCCCGAGGAGGGATCCGCCGCCGGAGCCTCGCGCTTCCCCGTGCCAGGTCCCGGCGGTGTAAGCGGATCCCCGGCTCGTTATGTTTCCCAGCACAGTCTGTGCCGGTTAATTTGGACCTCCAGGAATTTGGAGATGCTCCTTCCAGCAGGGAGGCCCCTGGGTGCGACACGGCATCTTCTCTCCATGACGTAAAGCCCTTCCCGAGCCAAATAGCTCCACGCCCCGGCTGCTCTGCGTCCCGGCACGGATCACAGAATCGTTTAAGCTGGAAAATGTTTAACGCCATCACATTTCCTGCTGTACAACCCTACCTTGAAACCTTCGTTCTTCTCCACCTGGGGAATTCACAAATTCCTTCGGGAGCTGCAGGAACGGCGGGAATAACATGGTTGGGGTGCTTCCTGCGGGATAACTCCGGTGAAATTCCCGCTGCGGGACCGCTGGTAACCCTGGGGGAAGCCCGTGGGTGGGGGCAGAGGTCCCAGCAGGAGGTGGGGACGCATCGGGTGTCAGCCCTGGGTGGCAGCCAAGGTGTCTTCTAACAGCACCTTGGGGCCCTGGCGCTGCCCTCGGGGCCAGGGAGCCAAGTGGCCCCTGCGTGAGGTGACCTCAGGAGGGGAGGGACAGCTGGGGGGACGGGCAGGGGACATTTGAGAACCGGCTCCTTGCACCCCAGGGGTCGGGATGGAGCTGCCAAGCAGGTCAGGAAGGATGGACATCTCCCCTCTCCGGCACCGGGAAAGGACCAAAAAGGATTTTTGTGCGGCTTGGATCAATATCTGGGAATCTGGAGGATGGTTTGGAGCAGATTTCTCGCCTCAGGTCAGCCCCGTGTTAGATTTGGAGCCTGAAAAATCCCACAAATCTCCCCACAAATCCCATCTGGGGGTCCCACCCTGTTCTTTACAAATCCCTGGAAATAAAACCAGAACTTTCCTCCTTTCGCTCTTTTTTCTCCCCACCATCCTGTGTCCAACAGGGTCCACCTGAAGTGCTGATGTTTCTCTGACACTTTCTTGTCACTCAGGTTTTTATCCTCATGCCATTTTCTGCTTTTCTTCCTGAAGAGGTCCCTCCTCCATGAGGTAAATCCAAGATTTCTGTAGAATCATAATCATGGAATTGTTCGGGTCGGAAGGGACCTTTAAAGGTCTTCTAATTCCAAACTCCCAACCCTCGTGGCTTCACTGAAATGGTTCAAGAAATCTTGGAATTGCGGAATTATTTGGGTGGGAAGGGACCTTAAAGATCATCTTGTTCTACCCCTCTGGAATGTCCTCCTGCAGGGACACCTTCCGCTATCCCAGGTTGCTCCAAGCCCCGTCCAACCTGGCCTTGGACACTTCCAGGGGTGGGGCAGCCACAGCTTCTCTGGGAATTCTATTCCCGTTCCTCACCACCCTCACAGGGAGGAATGATTTCCCGATATCCCATCTAAACTTCCTTTCTGTCAGTTTGAGCCATTCCCCCTTTTCCCATCATCCCAGACCTTTGCAAATTGTGCTTTTCTTTTTTGTAGAACCCTTCAGGTACTGGAATTAGGTCACCCCAAAACCTTTCCTTTTCCATATTTTAGGATTGTCCAGACCCTCCCGTTCAAGATTTCATCAGGGTTAAACCAAACACCAAATGAGTCACTCTTGGCTCCTTCTGCAGGGGTGTCCCCATCATCCCACCCTCAGAATTCACCAGAATTCATAATCCTGGAATTCTCCGCGGAGACTGTTAATTACAGCTGCAATTCCCGCTGGAATAACGACTTTTCCCCATCCCCTCACCGGCCCTTTGTGTTCCCACATCACCCTCCTCCCCCCATCCAGCAGCCTCTATCTCTCCAGCAGGGAAATCTCAAATCCAGGTCTCTCCAGGAGGAAGTGGAATCGCAAGGGTCATTTTCGCCTCCGCAGATGCTAAATCGCGCTCTGCTGACTGCTGGAAAAACCTTTCCTTCCCCCCTCCCGATCCGTGCAGAAGTTTTGCAACAGCAGCAAATCCCTTGATAACCCTCCTGCGCTGGAAGCAAAGCCCTCCCCAGCTCGGCGCGCCGAGAAGTGCAGAACATCAGCTTCCCGCGATATCCCTCTGTCTCCCTCTTTTCCTCGGGAGCTCCAGGCAAGGGACAGACTTCTGAGCCAGGCTCTTTCTTCCGGTCCTAATTCAGGGCCCCTTTGCAAAAGGATTAGTTTCTGTTTGAAGGGTTTTTTCCTCCCTGCTCCGGGGTAGTATCCAGGCAGGAGAAGCCAGCTCAGGGAGAGGAGAGTCCATTCCTGCTCCCTTTTCCCGGTCAAACTGGCAGCCTGGGATGGGATCGGTGGGACTCAACTGATCCCGTCCCATCTGCTCTTCCCTGAGGGTTGACTTGGAGCAGGTGGGAAGAAATTCGGGATTCAGGAACTCTGCACCTCACCCACTTCCAGGTGACTTCCAAGTCCCTCCGTCTCCTCCCACCCTCCATTTTTCCCTGGATGGGATTTATCCATCCCCATCTATTCCCAGCCCCCAACAACACTTCCCTGCTCCTGGTGCCAAGTGCGTGGTCCATCCCATTCCGGTGCTGCCAAACTGCCTCGCATCCCAAATCCCGGTGGCTCCACCCATGTGGCCTCTTGGGACAGCTCCAAATGGCTTTTTGGGAACAGCCCCATCCAGCTGTGGTGCCAGAGATTTTATCCCTAATCCCACCCGCCCAAGCCTCTTCCATGTTTTTCTCACCTTTCCCAGCAGAGATATCCACGATGCCGGGCACAGCGCCTGGCCTCGTGCTGGATCCCCAGGGATCTCCATCCCTAAGATTAAATCTGGCAGTGAATGCATAAATTAATCCTTGCTTTTCCTCATTGTTGGCTTCTGGTGGAAATTCCTGGCTGGAAGCCTCGCATCCAGACCTTGCGCTAGGTTAGGATCAAGGATTGCAATTCCAAGGGTAGGCCTGTGAGTCCAATTCCATGTTTTCCAGAGGTTTTTCCAGGGCTCTGAGGTTTAGTGCACGGACCGTTCTTATCCAAAGGAAAGTCCTGTGGAAGGGTTTGATGGAGATTGGGATCATCATCCCGAGGCTGAGCTTGCAGGAGTTGGAGAGACACACAGCCCTGGTCACAACATTCCCATGGATTCCACAGTGAAATCCCGCTCGTGCTTTCCTGCTGTTTTCTCCCAGCTCCTCTGTCCTTCCACATTGTCCCGATGGTCTCAAGTATTCCCAATCCCACGGAATCCTCCCAAGGAGGGACACTTGGGCTGGGCTAATCCGGCCTTGCCACTGATGGATTCATGGTTGGACTCAGTGATCTTAGAGGTCTTTTCCAGCCTGAAGGATTCTGGGATTTCCATGGTGATTCCTGTTTCTTCTCCCTCGTTCTTCCCAAGTTTTTAGTGCTGATGGGAGTGATTGTTACAATCCTGAAGCTTCTCCAGGGCCAGCACCAACCACATCTCCATCCTCCCATGTTCACATCCTGAATTTGTAGCATGGAATCATGGAATCTCTTGATTCCATGGGAGGGACCCAAAAGAATCCAACTCCTGGCCCTGCACAGGAAAATCCCAAAAATTCCACCATGTCCAACTCCATTATTGACAAAATTTCTGGAAGTTTCTGAACTCCCTAAAACCCTCAGCTCAGATCCCTACGATCCCGCAACAACTGAGTGGCTCCATCAGGTGAGCATTTTCCCGTTTCCATCCTGCCCAGAGGGAAGAGACCTCCGGCTTTTATCTTGGAATAAACCTCCCAACATTCCCTGTGGAATTTCATTCCCTCCCTCCACAGCTGCTCCTCTTCCTGCTCTCCAGCTGAAGCGGGAGCAGCCTTGGGTCAAGTGTAATCATTTTTATAGAGCCGGGGATCAATAACTGCTGGAGAGAAATGTCCCCTCGGATCCTGGAAAACCGAGGGAACGCTGCGTGGAAGAGCACTTAGAGTATTACTGCCGCAGGCGGGTGGAGCTCCGTGCCAGAGGCTTGGCAGAGCCTTGGAAGTGCTGGAAGGATTCCTGCCCGGCCTCTCTGGGAATAGGAGAACATCCCTACCCCGCACAGCCCTTCCTTCTTCCCATCTTTCCCAAGGAACATCCCTGTTTTGCTGCTGGAAGAACACCTGGGAATCAGTGGCTTCATCCCAAGGTGATAAAGCAAGGAAAACATGGATACACAAAGATTTAACACCATTCTGCCCCAAAACTTCTTTTTGGGAAGTTTTTTTTTACAGTTTGTGGTTTTTACTGCCCGTTTGGATCTGCAGTGTTGCCGTGGGCTGCTGGAAAAGCTGGAATTTCCAGGGATAGACACCTAAATCCAACCCCTGCATAGCACTTTGGGACAAGGTGTTGGATAAGTGTCCATGGAAAAACTCTGGGAATAATCTAAGCTGGCTAAAAAATTCTCCTGGGATGGAACCAAACTTAATTTGGGTAATTGGTGGCTTGGAAAGGAGGAAGTGGGGATGAGACGGAGGTGGCTGGGTGGGGACATCAGGTGACAAATGTCCCTTTCCTGTCATGTGACACTTCCTGTGATGCACCATGGGTGATTCATGGCTTCTTATGGAAGTGCGGGATTTATCCCAGCATTCCCAGAGATTTGTCACCCGTGTATTTTCCTCCCTCTGCTTTTCCCATTTTTGTCCCTTCTGTAGTTATTCCAATGGAGTCGGGCTCAGGAGCTCAGTGAGGGGGATTTCCAAGAGATTCCCATTCTGCACAGAGAGGAAGAGCTCGTGTCCCCTTCCCCACCACATTCATGGATGTGCTGTCCAGACTATCCTGAGGATGAATCCAGCTTAATTTGGGAAATGAAAATGGATGCTTGGCCTGGTGAGATGCAGCATCATCAACTTTGTGTAGGAATCCAAGGAATGAGGAAATAGTCACAGATGGGACTGTCACCCATCCCTGGATATCTTCCTCTCTCTTCCTGGTTTTCCATGGTGGTGGCTTTGTGTCCCTGCAGTGGGAGCGGAGGAACTGGAGAAGCAGAGATAATTTCCAGGGATAATTTTCAGGGATATTGGGTTTCTTTGGGTCAGAATTGGGGTTTGCACAAGAGGAATTTTATATCAGAATCCTTCGGAAAGGGAAATCCTTCTCCATTCCAAGAGAGATCAGTTCCCGATCTTTGTCCACACCTCTCCTGTTGCTCCACACATTGGGATGGGGACAGAATCCTAAAATCCTGGAATAATTTGGGTTGCAAGGGGTCTTTAAAGGCCATCTTGTCCAACCTCCCTGCAAGGAGCAAGGAGATCTTCAACCAGGTCAAGTTGCTCAGAGCTCCACCCGATCTGACTGAATTTTTCCAGGGATGGGGCATCCACCTCTCTGGGATTGTACCAGTGGGATTTTCCGCCCTTTCCAAGCAGGAAAGCTTTAGGGACCCTAAATGTTTTAGGTCTGTCTGAGAACTGAAATGTCCTGACAGGAGTCAGGGTGCGTTGGGAACTCATTGATCCTGTCTCCGTCCATTTCTGGAGAGTTTTTCCATCCATCTATCCATCCATCCATCAAACCATCTCCAATCCATCCTCTCGGTGCCGCGCGGGAAGGTTTGACAGGCGGAGACGGGAAAGTGCCGGGTCATCGCTTCTGTTATTGTTGCGAATGAATTTTATGGATGGGTATTTACCTCTGACTTTATGACCCACTGCTTTTCGCCGAGGAAAGACGTTTCAATCCATAGGAAAGCTCTCCAGGGCCGCGGTTTTGTCAGACAGGAAAAGTCTGGACAGAGCAGATCTTCAAGCCTGGAATTCCACCGGTTCTGTTTCCTTCCATGCAGCGATTTTGGAGGAATTTCCATGCAGATTCCTCATGGCGGAGGTTTAGCTCCATTAAATGCTTGGATCACAACTGGGAATGTTTCTCCTCGCCCTCTTTGCCTCCACGAGACCCTTTCAGGACACCTGAACCTTGTCCCTGCTCTGACCAAGGCTGATGTCGGCCATGGATTCATTCCCATGGGATATTTTGCCATCTCCCATCCCACTTTTCCCTCTCCTGGATTTACTGGTTGAGGTGGGATCTGTTCCTCCACTTTTCTCCCCAAGCCCCCCTTTCCACCTGGATGGTGGCTGAGTCTGAATCCATCTCCTCAGCACAGGGTGGGTTTCTCCTCCTCGTTCCTCATTTGGTCCTGATTCCCTCATTCCAGACGAACTCCGTATTCCATCCCATCCTTATCTGAGAGAGTTTGGTTCTTCCATGATGGATAAAAAAGGACTGAACTTCACCACCTCCCCTCCTCCTCCTCCTTGCTGGAGCTCAGCTAACGGACATCCAACTCCTGGCCCCAATCCTGATGGATTCTGGTTGTCCTGAGGACACCCAGGCTGTGTCCAGGCTCCAGAGTGGGAGATGTTGTCCTGGGGCACACAGGTGTCCCCTCACCCGATGTCCCCAAACCACAGTGGCACTGAGCAGCTCCCACCATCCAGCTGTGCTCCTTCAGCCTCTCCTCAGCCCTGGTGAGGCACAGCTGGGTGCTGTGTCCAGTTCTGGGCTCCTCGGGACAGGAGGAGCTCCCAAAGCAGGTCCAGAGGAGGATGAGGATGATGAAGGGACTGGAGCAGCTCTGATGAGGAAAGGCTGAGGGAGCTGGGGCTGTTCAGCCTTGAGAGGAGACAATGGAGAGGGGACCTCATCCCTGTCTGTCCCTGTCTGCAGGGAGGGCTCAGAGCAGGGACCAGGCTCTGATCCGTGGGGCCCAGTAATAGCACAAGAGGAATGGGCAGGAACTGATCCCAGGAAGTTCCACCTGGACATGAGGAAGAACTTCTTCCCTATGCAGGTGACAACTCCCGGGAACAGATTTTCCAGAGACGCTGTGGAGTCTCCCTCACCAGGAATATTCCAGAACCATCTGGACACAATCTTGTGCTGGGTGCTCTGGGATGGCCCTGCTTGAGAGGGAGTTGGGACCGGATGATTTCACTGTGATCCCTTTATCCTGACCCATTCCATGATTCTGTGATCAGACATCACCCCAACACCTGGCATGAGCCAGCAGTGACCACGGCCACACCTCGGGCGGCTTTGGAGCTGCTGAGGGAGACCCCGACCAGGCTGGGACAGGAATATCCAAACCCACCACCTGCTCCGCGGGCGCTGGAAGCAGCAGGAAGCCGGGCACGGCCTCTCCCAAGCGGATCCCGCAGTTCAATATTGACAAGGGAGGGCTGTTTTGAAGGGATGGCTGATTTTATGAGCCATCACCGAGGAACGCGGGGATGCCGCGAGCTCATCCAATATCCTGTCTCCGAGAGCATCCCCTCCCAGCTGCCCGGGAGGAAGGAGTCAGCCCCTGTAATGGACACTTATCCAATAATTTGCCAAAGGGGGGCAGTTTCTCACTAACCTCGAGCGGTTTGCCTTTGGCGTGTGGCCTGAAACACAACCCTGACATCGCTCATAAATATTTATCCCAGCTGCCGGAGCAGCGGGGGAGATGTTTGACCACGGCCGGCCTTTGAGGGAGTTTTTTCCAAGCGCTTGTTCCAGAGAGACCCCGTGAGCTCAGGGCAAAGGGCAGCTCCTGACTCAGCTCCAATCTGCTTTCGGGGGAGTCTCCTGGGAGGAAACGCGCCCGGGAATGTGTGGGGTGCAGCGGCTCCTCTGGATTTGAATCCTAAGCGGGATCACGGCATGGAATATTCGGTCGCTGTCCCTAATTGCCAGCACAGGGTTTGACACCAATTCCATTCGGATTGGCTGCTCCAGACCCTGGTGGATTGAGGACATGGAGGGACTGGTGGAGACCAGGGTGATGTCTCCAGCGGTGGGTGATGCCACCACACCACCAAATGTCACCCTCCTGTATGTCGCCGGGGATTGCCCACCAGGACGGTGAGGCCAGGGAGGAGGGATGAGGCTGGGACTCCAAAATTCCCATTTTCCCGTGTTAAAGGTTCTTTTGGCAAGGTGTGGGGACACCCTGGGCTCCACGGCAATGCTCTGTCTTGTCCCAGGGGAGCCAGGCTAAGGTTCCTGGGACAATCTTCCCATTCCCATCTTTGTGGGAATATCGCTTTGATTTCTGCTCCATTTTCCTCCCTGGGGGTGCTCTGAGCCCCCTCCTGAAGGGACACACAGTGGCGAGTCACAGCAGAGCCCCAGGGGACCCTGGGCACATTCCAGCCTTGCCCATTCCCAAAGCTGGAGTCTCTCCCTGCCTGTTTTTGGATGCATCCAGGCTCGTCTGAGGTGCGGGGGTTCAAGGGTTAAGCCCTTGTCCTTTAGGAGCAGTGAATTGATCTCATCACTCAATCCAAGTCCTGCACTCCCAGAGCGGCATCCAAGGAAAAAATCTCCCTCCCCCAGTTCCTGGGGGCAGCCAAGCCTGAAGCCCCTCTCGCTTCCCCACCGGCGGGAACAATGTTATTCCGCGCCGCCGAGGCAATTACCGCCGTCTAATTAAAACCGAGGCGCGTGCCATCCCTCAATGACACGGGGCGGGGGTGGAGGTGGCAGGGAAGGAGGGGAAGAGGAAAAGCGGCTGCTCTGGGAATGCTCTGCCTTATCCCCCCCTCCACCTTTTCCAGACCTCCCTCCCTACTTCCCTGTGGGATTTTGCTGTGGGGCCGCTCCCCGGGAAGCTCGGGAAGGTGGGAAGGAGGGAGGGGGATTGGGAGGAGGGACAGGAAAGCGATGGATGCCGAAGATTTTGCGGGAGGTGCCTGCGGAGTAAGCTCCGGGGCGGGGGGGGGCTTTGTCCCATCTTTTCCTCCCACCCCCCTCCCCTCCAACCTTTTAACAGCCACTCAGCTCCAGAGGCTCTTGATTGACTTTAAATGTAATTAAATCGCCGGCACGCCGAGGATAATTCAGGGAGGTTTCATTGCCCGTCGGAGAGAGCGAGGCGGCGGAGGCAGGGGGGTGTTAATAACGCGCTTTTTATTGCGGAGCACTTGGAAGAGGTTCAGGGAATTTGTGGAGAGGGAGGAGCCTTGGACCAGGCAGGGAGGTTGGGATCAAGGGAGGGGGAATCTGGGATTTTTAGCTTCAATCCCGAAAGTCCTGAAAAGAATGAGGGATGTCCCTGCCACATTATCCCATGGGAGACCTGAGTCTTTGGATCAATTCCCAATGGATGCAAAGGTTCTTCCAGGTAATTAGAGCCAGGAAAAGAGGAAACGGGCTCAAGTTCTGCCAGGGGAGATTCCAGTTGGACATCAGGAGGAATTTCTTCCTGGGAAGGGTTGTCAGGCATTGGAATGGGCTGTCCAGGGAGGTGGTGGAGTCACCATCCCTGGAGGTGTCCAAGGAATGACTGGATGTGGCAGAGGATTGGTCACAGGTTGGACTCAAAGATCTTGGAGGTGTTTTCCAAGATTCTGTGAGAATTCCCTGAGAAAAGAGGGAAATCACCTTGCCCAGTCAGGAATCCCCAAAGTGAGGATGAGGATTCCTGTTTTTTCATGGCACCTCGTTGTGGATCCTTGCTGTGTCCCATCACATGAGGGGACAACGCTGCTATAGGTCCTCCGGGTAAACCAAATTTTCCTGAACTCCAAACTGGGTGATTTTTCCTGAACTGGGCTTCCAGCTGATGCTGATTTTTCCCTCTTTTCTATTTTATCCCTCTCTTTTTTTTCTTTATTCCACCAGAAATCACTTCTGCTGCTCCCTCTAGAAGATAAATTGGACAAATGTGTCCCTTGGGAAGAGGTTCTTCCATGAGTTTTGTTGGGCTTCAGGCTGCCCCAAATCCAGGTCTAAGAGCTCCGTACTTGCCTTGATCCAGGGAAAGATCTGGAAAACTCCGACACGGCAAGGAAAAACCCAAGGGTTCAAAGGGAACCTGGGGGAACATCCAAATTTTTGCTGGAGAAACAAGAAGAACAATTTAGATTTCATCGATACGGAAAAATTCCCAACAGAACTTGCGTGGGTTCAAGGTGACCTTGAGGTCCCTAAATGTTGGAGGCTTTGCTGTCACCGCCTTGTTTGCAGATGATGTTGGTTACAAAGAAGGGCCCATGACACCCTCCTGTCTTGGTCTTACACGAGCCTAGATGAGTTTTACTAAGCTGGGATTAAGTCTGGGCCCAGTGAGACCTGAGGAACGCGTTGTTGGTCCACACTGGTGGAGTCTGAAAATTGCGTGAGATGGAACCTCCACCCTTGCGTGCTGCTTTGCTGTTTTCTACAGAAAAATCACCTCTCCGCCAGTGTCTTAACTGAGAAGATCCTTAAACCAACCCGAAGCAATCGGCTGAACCCCCTCAAGATTCATTTCCCCTTGATGATCTTGGTATTTTGTTCCTGTGGCCACCACGGGACCACTGACAGCTCCCGGAGCAGAAGGTCGGGATCTGCAGCTCCCATCTTCTCCCAGGTCCCAGAGAGGTGGCCAAAGCATCCAGGAAAAGCAATTCCAGGTGTGGAGCAGGTCCCCACGCCTGGTTAGGCCAGGCAGGGCCCCGCAGGAGCATCTGATGGGGCGGGGAGGGGGTGGGGAGCGGATTAAAATTCTCTTTTCTTCACGCTGGGTGAGAATGCTACAGTGGATTAGGCCGGGAGCTGCTCCTGGCTGCGGTGCTGTGCTGAATTAGCAACATGTTTGAATGAGATAAAAGGGGCGGCTTTACCCCAGCGCCCTCGTTCCGCTAATCCCACTACAGCTGTGAAATGAAGAGCAGCAGATCCGCTTTACTCCCTTCCCTGACTATTTCCTACCCTTGAGACCCAGGCGGCTCCGCGCGGCTTTGCCAAACCTGGCCCCGCAGGCGGATTCCGGCTCCGGACGGATGCTCCTTTTGCCGGGTCCTATCCCAGGACTCTTGAAGAGTTGGAGAGTGGGGTTGGTTGCCTTGGGAAAGGTTTGTCCATCTCACCAAGCCGTACAAGATTCCGTGTCGCCATGGCGTGTGGCCACCGATATGCTGGAGGAGGGAAAATTCATCCCCGTTCCAGCAGGACACCTCAGCGGCGTGGGAAGGGTGGGGTTTTCTCCTGCTTTTCCCTGGGAATCTGTCAGGATACCAAACGGAGGTTGCTCCTTGATCCTCCAGCTGGGGCTACGCCCACCCAACCTCCACTTCACTGGTGACACTTTACCCTGTGGTGGCACCATGGATGTCCCAGTTTGGGACTGGTCACAGCTCCACAGATGTGAATAAAATGTGGATCATCTCCTGGGGCTGGAGATGATCCCACCAATGCAGTTTCATCCTTCAAGTGGGTCCCAGTGTGATCCCGACCCCTTTTTCCCACAAGGATGTTGGGATAACTTGGGACCACAAGTCCCCTCTCCACTCA
>VYZT01039682.1:3303-35934 GCA_013400735.1 Pomatostomus ruficeps
ATATATGAGGCTGCAATGGAGTGTTAACTTTGTATTCCAGTCTTCACCCGTTGGGACACTTAGTGCACGGTTTCTACTTGCCAAATTAACTCCTGACATATTTGTATTCTCCATCCTGCTAAACAGTTACTCAGAAAGCTGCTCATGCATGTCCACACACACTTATATGAGAAGTCTTAAACCACACTCTAAGGGCAATCTTCAAAGCAATTGCTCTTGAAATCCTGACTGTTCCCAAAGCTAGGTTAAAGACATTAGAAATTTAATCACCTTTTCTAATTTCCATTTTCAGTTAGTGACATGCTTTATGGTGTACGGAACACAGAATAGGAAAAAAGAGGGTTTTTTCACTGTATTTTTTTTCCTGAAGAATGTGTCACTATTAGAAAAAAATTCAACTAGACTATGAAACAGTCTTTTTCATACCCAATATGAGTGAAAATATCCCTTACTCTGGTCCAAACATTTTCTGTATTCAACATATGGCCCTGTTGTGGGCAGGTATACATGATAGACAGTGGGCAGAGGTGAGCTAGTTTTACCTGTGTTCTACATGGAGCAACCAAAAGCTGGATACACACGATTATCGCAGTGCTGGACCTAAGCTAATTTGTTCTCCTGAAAAGTGGAGTGCATTAAAGTAAGGCCCAGAGCTGGGATAACCAGGTTTGTATGGCTTCTGGTTGGCTCAGAGTGTGGACATACCTTTTGTGTGTCTATTGAATAATACACTATGCAGCCATATCCACACATGACGTGTTGCATCATTTTTAATCTTCAAGTACCATGAATCTATAGCTATAAAAGTACTTTCAGGGAAGAAATGAAAATCGAATATTTCCTTCTGGACAATGTTTTCAGGTTCTCTTTGACCTGGTTGCACACTATGTTCCTCTCTTGTAGCTGGAGGTTGACTCAGTAGGTTGAGAAGAAGGGAAAACAGACAATGCTTAGAAAAAACTTCCTGCTTTCAAATTTCTATTCTAAGGTAGGCTGAAGTATCACCTTTGCCTCACTGGATAACAGCATTGCATGAAATGTCTTTACTCATCTGTGCCTGTGTACAGTGCTCTGTACAATGCACATATAAGACATATATGCCCTTCGTGAACTGCCCCTGATCATAGAAGACACATGAGTGCAAATCTGGGCAGCCTGAGCATCTCTGCAGCCTCTTGCTTACAAGACAGTCCTTTGTGCTTTTCCAGACTGCTCACTGCAAGAGGTATGAAAGAAGAATCCTGTCTGCACAAGATTTATGTCTGGAAGAAATCGCACTCGGTCTCTTCCTGTCCACTCAAGTCTTTCGGGAAGCACCCACGTGGTGTAAGTGAAGCTCTCTTCCAGTCATCTATTTAGATTGGAAGGCCGCATGGTTTTCTTGGAAAGCAATCACTTTTGAAGTCCCCCTGCAGAATGTTGTTCAGAACTATGCTGTGGAAATTATTGATATAATCATATTCAACCAATTTGTAAAGGCCTAGTGGGGGAGGGCATAAAGAGCCTTAGTCTGACATGTAGAATTAATGCCAGGAAAGACATCTTCCCTCCAGAGGTATGTGAGAAGACAATGTTATGCACTGCAGTCTTAGTAAATGTACAGGGCCTGAACAGCTAAAAGAATAGCCTAATCAAAAGCTCATTGAATGCTGTGGGCAACTTCCTACCAGCTTCAGAGCTGAAATATTTAATGTATTTCTCGTCTAAAACAATGGAAGCAATTAATGATTAGAGAAGAGTTTGCAACCTCTGCACAGAAATATAATGGAGTCTGCCTCCCTATGTCTTTTGATGCTCAATTTATACATTTTTATTTGGGAGATCAATCATCAAAGTGTCTATGCAACTTACTTCTTCAAGGGAGTTCAAAAATATGCCTTTTTTAATAGGCCTGCCACTTTATGATGTTGGACTAATGACCACCACCTTCCATCCCAACCTGATTTCCCTGTCCTGTTCATTATTTAACACACACTGATAAAGCCAGGAAGGCTCAGAGAACTCCTAAAGCTTGGCATGGTTTGGCCTCTGCCCATCTGCTTTATGTGGTCTGCCCTGTGGTGATTGGTAGCAGAATAAGAGCCACAGGCTACTGTTAAATAAAGCAGGTCAAGTTGTGTTCTCTGGCCCTAAGGGCAAGCAAAACAGCATCCACATGTCTGAACCCCTCTTCCCACCACCCCAGGTAATGTAACAACTGTTAATCTGTGTGAACCACAGTGTGCAGTATTTCAGTCCGTGGTATGGGTCTGCTTGGTTACTAACACAGCTAGAGCTGCAGATGAGTGAAGGAACACCAGGACTGCCATTTGCACTAGAAGTGGATTTGCAATGTGATCTTAGTCCATGAACATGTCCATCACAGGGAACTGACAGCACCATGACAGTATGTTTGTTTAGAATTATCTTAATTGATGCTGAAGCTATACATTGCTTCCTGTTTATACAACCTCCAATAATGTTCAAAGATCAAACGCAAAAAGTAGCCTGGCAATTTTCAAAAGCTGTCAGAGAATATAACAGAAATTACTTAGATGAATGTGCTTTCAACTTTCATGAAGAATAAATGTATATGTAACACATCACTCCACCATCTATGGAAAGCTGTCCATGGATGCTTTTAGTTCTATGGAAATGTGACTTCCTCTTGCACTGTTATGAAGCCTGGGAACCTCAAACAATAATCAAAATATAAATCAAAATATTTGAGTTTCTTTCCTTCTGTCTTGGATCTTTTATTTAGACTTCGAGTTTGGGATATCTTCTCTTAATATCTGTGGTGGGGGTCTGAAAGTTAATTTAACCGTTTCAGTGTCATGAAAGGTGCTTAAGATATGTATGTCCCATAAAGTCTTATACAATCAGTTAATAGTGAGATTAATAGGATTAGTATAAATTAACAGAGGTTTTCCCCAGGATTATATTATAATTATTACATGTTGATTTGTGTTTTGGTAGTTCTTGGTGACTTAGTGCCTGTGTACTGGATCATGTGCATTGTGAGGTTTTTAATCTTGAGAACTGGCCTTGTTTTTCCAGAGTGGATAAGTTCAGTCCATGGACTCAGCAAAAAACTCAGTTAGATACCTTTATATGTGTTGTGATTTAGGAATGGTGTTCTCCAATTTAGTGTTCCCACTGAAACCACTCCAAACCATGCGCTGCTCTGCTCTGCTCGCTCGATCCCTCCTCCCCCTCTCCTGTGGTGGGATGGAGAAAAGAATTAGAGGCACAAAAGGTAAAGATCACAGGTTGTGATAAGAACAATTTACTGGAAACAGCAATGAGATAAGAAAACAGTTTTCTGTTAAGAATAATATTAATCTGACAGCAACAACATTAATAACAAAACTGCAAGAGAGGTAAGGGATTCATATGCCTACCACTCTGCCAAGAGAAGCCCAATAATACCTGACTGCCACCATACTACCCTGACCTGCCCGGGAAGGGACCTCTTCCCCCAATCCTGGAAAATGAGGTGGGATGGTGTAAAATAACCTCCAGGTCCTGGCCATGCCCCTCCTGCCAGCTGCAAAAATTAACTCTGTCCTGGCTGGAACAGGGTAGCATGTAAACATGAGGTGTGTTAGTGCATGTTTGAAAGGGCAAGAAACTGCCTGTGGAGATGTAACTGCTGCCTCTACATCAGCTCTGTCAACTTTCAAGACCAGAAAATCAATGTTGTTGTTTCAATTGCAAAAAATTACTAGAACTTGTAACTGGCTGTTTTAACCATTATCCTGAGGAGAAAAGAGAAGGGTTTGGCCTTTCAATCAGACATCAATGTGTCTGCTCAGTATGGGTGAGGTGAGGGCTCCAATCTACTAGTGCTTCTTCCCCTACTTCATTGCAAAGCCATGGAGCTTCTCTAGCCCATGGACAGTTAGTGTCCATTCATCTTCTAGCAATCAAATTATTTGTGACAAATAATAGTTTTGTTTGTCAGCTGTGATAGTTTTCCAGTAAAGCATAATTTCATTCTCAGGTTTGGTGTTGGAATATGAGTGATTATAATCAACATATTGTATCATGTTGTCTGGCTGTAGCCTCTTTCCACAAGGCTATATATTACTGTACTGATGCAGAACCAAGATTCAAATACCTCTTTTTCAGTGGTCCTGTCTTGTCCAGATAACTACTTTTCTTCTTTCGTAGCCCTTTGCTTTATGTTCTCTTCCTGGAAAATGCGGATAATAAGGCTGTAACACATTCTGAGATTTAAATATGAAAAGAAGGAGATACTAGACAGTTAAACAGTGACTTCTGCTGAAGAATTTAGTTCTACTAGTAGGATGGGTAGTTTTCTTACAGGCAAATGAAACATGTTAAAGTGGGGAGCATATACTGGGATTACTCACCTCTTCACATTGCAATTCATCATTTTACCTTCCATTTAGATTCACTCTAAATGGTCATACTGCAGGACAAAGAAATAGCTTTTCCGCCATCTGTGAGCATGATAAAAATTATTGTAAGGAAAAGTTCAAGTACATTAAAGAGAAAAACACTTTGATCTCCAGACTCAAATACCTTTTGATTTTTAGGGGCTCTTGCCTAAATCTAGTGAATGCAAAGGGAATCCTGAGAGACAATGATCTTCACAGCCAGGCCAAAGTTCTTCAAAAAACAGAAGTCAGCATGGCATCAGTCTTATTGTTGGAGACACTCTGCAGCTTTCTGTTTGCATATGGTAGATCTCTGACTTTTAGAAGAGATGATTATATTTAGATAACCTATGGATCTGCAAATCAAACTTTGTGTAGTCTTGAGGGAGAGATTAAAAGCTTTCAAGCAATTTTGTGCTCTGACATTGTAAAATAGATTTGTGCATGTGTATTTGTGATGATGTAGGTTATTTTCAGCTGCCTGATATATCCCCAGTCTTATGTCCTGGGAGGGAGTGAAATTTTATTTTGATTTCTGTGTCCCTAGTTGACTGCAAACTGTAACACTGCTATGTATGTCTCAGATCTACCGCTGCCAGACACTTCCATGCATGTTGATGTTTTTGGCTTAGAAATAGGAAATGGGGACCACCTTCAAGATGTAAAGGAATCAGATCTTCATTCCAGAGGGGAGGAGACCTGAAATATTTATAGCATTCACACTACAGCTAGCTAACAAGGGCTGGGGGGAGATGCTTGACATTGTCTTCCTCAGCATCTGAGGCTGAGTGATAATAATATACCCCCTTTTCCTCTCAACTTACCCTTTTTTAAAAAAACCCAACACATAAAGGAAACACTTTTCATGTCACCTGTGTGAGGTAAGGTACAGTCTATCTTCTTAAAAGTCAGGGAGAAAAATGGCAGATAGTATCCAGTACTGTAAAGGGATGCTAACAGGTTATGTTTGGCCTAAGCCACCTTTGCACAATTACAATTTTGAAAAGCAAACTGAAGGTAACAAATTACTCATGTCTCCCTCCCTCCTTTCTCCCCTCTTCCTGCATTCAGTGTAGCTACTTTTGATGGATGCCCAAGTTTCTAATTCTGTCCCTTCATTTCTTCCCCCTACAGGATTTCCTCTGTGTTTCTTTACATCCTTATGTTAACTCCAACCATTGCCAAGCTTCACCTTTAGCTCCTGCCCTTGATCTCTTTTCCAAATGCTTCCCATTTTTGTACTTCTCATTTGCCTCATTTCTGACTTGGCCAGGCAGTTTTAAAAGTCAGCCCCTTTTTCTACATCCCAAAGCCTGAGCATGGGAGACAGAGTTCAGCCAGCCTGACTGAAAACCTCAGTGAGCTGTAGGCACACAGAGTTGCAGCCCCTTTCAAAATGAGCAGCAGGTTTTGAGTTGATGACAGTCATTGGTTCTCCATTGTCTTGGGGAGACTGATGCCAATTTACACCAGCTGAAGATCTGTTGTTATATCCTGCATTATTCACTGGAAAAAAATCACAGTAAAAACCTCAACATTTGAATGACTTAGAATACAGACTGATTCCCTGAAGTCTCACCTTTGGAAATGCATGTGTTTTACTGCTGTCTTTTACTTTCTGTGTGTGCCCTTCTCTTGTAATCTAGACTTTATGTTATTTGAACATCTGGTCCAGATTTGTCTAATTTTTTCTTCTCATCTGAGTTATTTTGGCTACTATTGCTGTTTGTTGACTTTAGACCATTTTTAGTAGTGACACTGAGGAGGAAGGACCTTGAATATAGTTTTCAGACACCTCTGCAGTCCCATTACTTACTAAGTTATCCAGGAACATATTTTCAATAAGAAGAAACAGGAGGAACAAAAGCTCAGAGAATGAGAAAACAATTTGAATTTAAATGAGAGGGAGGGAGAAAGCCTGCACATTACAATATCTTGTAGGATGCTAATGCTGCCCAGGAGGAAGGAGGGTAGTAGAGGGTGGAGAGAGTCGGTGGCACCTTTATCCTTCTTTTCTGAACTATGTGTATGAATAAAACAATTATCTGGGTTGGTAAAGAGCACGAGACTGGGTTCCCTGGTTCTCATCCTCATATGCAACAATAGCACTGTTTCACTTAATAGGGTGAAAACTGGCATCACATCAGGGTGGAACACTCTGGGCTTCCCCCATGTTGACTGTTTCCTCACTGAAGGCATTTCTGCCTGTTTACAAACCGCCATTCTACCTCTTAGTGTTAAATTCCTCTTGGGATAGGGATGGGTCCAGGATGGCTGGATTTCAACTGCTTGCTCTGGCTTATGTTTTGAGCCTTCCTGGACAACCACAGCATGTTGTTCTCAATGATACTAATTACAAATGAGGTAATAAGTGCTTTCATACAAAACAGCTGCTTTCAGCTCCCTATCTGCACAGCAAATAAGCCTTCACTTTTAAATTTTAAATTGTCATTTCTGATGTTAACCTATGTTTAGACCAGCTGTATCCCTTTACATTAACAAAAATAATGTTTCAATGGTTTGAAATTCCACAGGGTGAAAAAGTACAAAAGAGCAGTTGAAGTTGTCCTTTTGTGAGTATTAGTTCCACAAGCAGTGCTTTCCCAAACTCCTAGAGGTCTTTCAGGCCTCTGTGGGACTGTTATGAGCTCAACACAGCTCTGCTTTCCTGTCCAAAAGAGAGGCTGTAGAGCCACACCTCCACATGCATCTGGGCACAGGCATCTCTGAGAAACCTCCCTGCTACTTTTAGGGAGAAGAGACATCAGCTAGTCAAGTGTTGAAAGGAAAAGTTTTAAAAATAAAAAGTGATGATAAAATAAGAAATTTTTTTTTTTAGTAAGAAATGTCTCTTTGAAATAAAAAAATCAAACATTTCATTCTGAAAATTTGACAGAAGCCTTTAACTATTTTCACTGTTTCTCCATTTTCTTTTATGGCTGAAAACAATTCAACCTAAATTTGTAATTTTTTGCATCAGCTGCATCTCCATTTTTTGGATGGAATGAGGCTCTTAACAACTAGATATTAAAATGCGGCTTCTGGAAGGAACAGAACTGTCGTAAGCACGTTTGTATTTGCCCTTCAAAGAAGACTTCTGCTTTGGCAGATGGAAGCTGTGGAGGTGCAGGAGGGGCTGAGTCCTGCCTGGGGCTGTGTTACCTGCTGGCGACTGGCAGCAGAGGGCTCACAGTCAGGGCCCAGCCCCCCAATGCCCTGGCCAGGGAGCAGGGCAGGCAAGGGCATCTCCAAGGGACTGGAGACAGGCTGAGCTCCCACCAGAGCATCCACCTGATGCTGGGGTCAGAATCAGGCCCCTTGAGGGGAACCAGGCTCAGACACACTCTGGGATGGCTGGGCAGGCCCATGGGGAGCAAATTAACAGAAGATCAAATACCAATGTTTCTACTGTGAGAAAAGGTCACTAGTGCTCCTGCTCATGAAACAGGAACATTTCTCTAGTCGTGGTCTAATGAATCATTGACACATTTAAATGTTCTTGGAAGACTCTGATCCAGTTGTTGACCTAAATGGGATTATAGCACTATGCAGCAAGATTTAATTTCAGTATTGCCTATAGGCAGAAGAGAGTCCAGGAGATTTAAACAAAGGCTGACCACAATTAGAGGTAGTGTTCAACAGAAGAATGTACAAGCACAACTGTGGTTCAGAGTTAAAATTCAGGCAGATAAAATACTACATGACTCTGCTTCCAATTAGTATGAAAAAGATGTATTCTCGACAATTTCTCCTTTATGCTCATGTGAGAAAGAAGAGTTAATTTAACTACAGTTAATTTCATGCCCTCTATAATGTACCCAATTATATTGTCCTAATTATTTCAAGGCCTCATATGCCTTGGTTGAGTGCCTTTTTTGGAAGAGGATATTAAATAACAATTATCCTCCTCATTAATAGAATGCACAATAAAGAGAAAACAAACAAGACATGGATGAAAGGCATAAATATCATTTATATATTTTATTCACTTTCCCCCTGATCTTTCCACAAGAGCAGTAACATTAGTCATGGAGATATGAGGAGGCTTGGAAATTTTTTGTCTTGCCTTGTCATTCCACTTTTGTCTAGTTAATGTGCAAGGGTGGGGGTATTCAAGAAGCTTTAAGGGCTTTTCTGAGATCAGCTATTATTAACCTATAGCACTAGGCTACAGCTGCAGAAGTTGAGATTTCAATTAGTTCTTATGCATCCCTGTTTTACTAATTTGGACAATGAAGCATAAAAAGGTGTGAGTCATAGTAAATAAGGTAGGAGGGTAACGTCCATTTCTTGTGCATGAAGACTAAAATGAGGCCAAATTAGTGCTATCTCATCCTTATGAAGGTATTTAGAGACAGTGTATGAGGCAGACTTCCCACACTTTTCACCCAGTTGTCAACCTTCAACTATTGTGATTAAGCAACATGCCGTGGTCTTCCCCATTCTGTGGGAGGTGGGAGTGAGGGTGACAAGCACTGTGATCAGAAGAGACACTTCAGTCTGGACTGTATTGCACCAATGGTAAAACAGTCCCCAGTGAGCTCAGATAAAGGGTTAATATAAAGGATAACAATCGCAGAAATATTGAATAAAAAAAAATGGTTTGTGTTGGAAGAGATTGTTAAAGATCATCTAATTCTATTTTCTTACCATGGACAGTGACACCTTCTACTATACCAGGTTGCTCAAAGCCCTGTCCAGCCTGGTCTTGAATACTTCCTGGGATGGGACAACCATTGCTTCTCTGGGCAACTTTTTCCAGTACCTGACCACCCTCATGGTAAATAATTTCTTCCTTACATACAATCTAAATCTACCATCTCAGTTTAAAACTGTTGCCACTTGTCCTATCACTACAGGCCCCACTAAAAAGTCTGTTCCCATCTTTCTTATAAGCCAGCTTTAGGTACTGGAAGGTGCCCTGAGGTCTCCCAGAGCCTGCTCTTCTCCAGACTGAACGCCAACTTTCTCAGCCTGTCTTCACATGAGAAGTGCTCCAGCTCTCTGATTGTCTTCATGATCCTCCTCTGGACTTGTTCCAGCAGGTCCATGTCACTGTAATCTTGGGGGCCACAGAGCTGGATGTGACAGTGCAGGGTGAGTCTCACCATAGCTGAGCAGAGGGGCTGAATCACCTCCCTTGAGCCGCTGCCCATGCTGCTGAAGATGCAGCTCGGGATAGGGTTGTCTTTCTGGGCTGCAGGTGCCCATTGCTGGCTCATGTCCAATTTTGCATCCACCAATATTCCTGAGTTCTTCTGTTCAGGGCTGAGTTTATATAATGTAAAGGTCTAGATAGGATAAAGGACAGTGTCAGCTCGTATCATTTTCATTTATGCAAACTTTGTGAAGTGCAGAAGTGTATATGCTGTACATGAAGCAATCACTGAGATGATTTCTTCATTTTGTTGTATCAAGATAAGAAGAAATGTAAAAAAAATATCCACTACCTATGTTTAAATCTCAAATTTCAAGCAACTGGATGACAATGTGCTGTTTGGAATAGGAATGTGTAGCTGGCCTTCAGTAGCCTCCTTCTTCCCACCTGTTCTGTATATTGTTTAACTGGGAAGATGAATAATGATTCAGCTGTTTCATGCTCTTTCAGATTCTTTCTCATCAGGGAGTGAAACTGCAAGTCTCATCAAGCATTGGATTATAAAAACATGCAGACAGAAATACCCTGAGTCTGTATAAGCTGAGGTTGCTTCTGCCATTTGGCTCATGTAAAGATTCTTCAAATCCTCTTACAGTAAAGGGCTGTAGGACTGATAAAAGTGTGCCTGTCTGTTTTATAACAAGCAGCAAAGAAGCTTTGCTGAGTCACCTTCAGTGTGACCTCACTCTTTTTTCATTCCTGAGAGCAGGTGTCACATGTCTTTTCTGATGCAACTGCTGGTAACTGCTCTGCTGTCACCCATTGTGTCACTTGGCATCATGGGCAGAGTCAGCTGATGATGTGAAGGAGAGAGGGTCATCATCTGATACTAAAGTGCAAGCAAATTCAGATAAACATTACCTCATTGAAGAGAAAGAGGGGGGTGTGCATAGTCCAAATAAAAAGTGGAGAGGATACAGAAAACAAAGGGAAAAAGGGAAAAGTCTGCTGCAGGAACATTACCCTGGCCAGAGTTTTCAGCAGGTTTTGCATCAGCCAAGCACATTCTGTACAGCTAAGCAAAGGCAGAGACAAAAATAGAGTACCAGGTGTATATTTGCACAAGCTCTTCTTGGATGAAATGCACCTGAAAAGCATCCTGGAGCTGGGCTCAGACTCAAATTAGACTATGATTCCATGTGCAGATATCCAGCATGATACACTGGCTCCAGCACTTTTAGGATGATCAATGCATTTCTCCTCTGCTGGCTCAAAATTCTGGCAATCGATATAGTCTGGATAAGCCTGGTGGATCAGTATGCACATAAATGCATCTATCCCAGCCTTTTCAGGTGTATGCTCATTCAAACAATTTGGAAAATATGTAGATTCCTCCCTCTTTTATTTTGTCTGTCCTTGGTTAAATGTAATCTAGATGCTCACGGAGAGCATGTTCTTTTCTAGTTCACTGGCTTCAGTGGGAGAATTGCCCTGGTAATGAATAGTAAATGACTGATAAAGCACAAAAAAATTGGGCCAAAGTGAGCACTATTTGATTTAATGAGTTTCTTCTTTCTGTAAAGTTTCCCAGTCAAGGACCACATCTTTTATTAGGTCAGCTTTTGGTTGGAATTCTCCCTTTTACCTAGAGGCATTTGTTGAAGCAGAGTTAAAAGAGAAAGGTTTTGTCTCATAAAAATCTGCATGCGTATGCATGTGTAGAGACCAGTGGTTTGAGCTCTTGGCCTGTGTGGGACACAGCTTAATGTGCTTTGTCATCAGAGACTGCTTTCAGTAGCCTGGTAAGGTCCAGGGACCACCTTGTCTGCTCAGTGTCGTGCCATAAGGCAAACACTGCAGCTCAGTGCACAGCCTACAGGGAGATTCTGTGCTTAGGGTGGGATTCAAAGCAGCTTGGACACTAAGCAGGGAACTACAGTGTGTAGCTGAGAGAGAACCAGGAGAGAGAGAGCTGCAGGGCCTGGGTGGGCAGGGGCAAGATGTGTGTCTCCAGGGTCCTCCCTGCCAATCCAAAGCTGGGACACTACCCCAAAGGTAAATGCTTACAATCTTTTTTTTTTTTTTGAGAATCTAACAAGTCCCACTTGTTTCCTCTGAAATGGTGGCCAATTTCTTCTTGTCACTCACACCCTTCTTTCCTCAGCCACACTTTGCACAGTAGGCAGTGGCTGAAACACTCACCCAGGATGTCAGTGGTACGGGTTCAAAGTCCTCTTCTGACTGGGGAAATGCTGTTAATTATCCCCAATTACCAAGCTGGATTTGGGCTATCCTTCAGAGCTCTTACTGAAGCTGTGAAGCTGTAGCATAGGACTCAAGAATTCCTGGGACAAAACAGAACATCAGCAAGGCTGACTATAGTCTCCTTGGAAGTGGGAGAGTTGGGTATTTGTCACTGTCAGTTTAATAGATTTTCCTTGACACAGTCACTGGATATAGCACACATACTCTGCTGATGGGGCCAGATAGTAGCTTAGGTAGAGCCTGACTTCTCTGGCTGTCCTTGGAGAAAAAGTAAAGCAGAGAGTGAACACTTGCTAGACTACAGACTTATTCATATGATTATTGGCATTACATTTTAACCTTAAATTTCTGTTGTGAAAATTGGCTTGCTGTGTCTGAAGAGGACAAAAACTCTTCAACCTCTTCTACAGGCTGTCTCAAACCAGCAGTTCTTCACATAATCTTTTTTGCACATGTCTAATTTTCAAAGTACTTCATAACCATTTTTTTCTTAGATAAGAGATTTTGAGGACCAAAAAGGGTTGTGGGATTCCTGTGCCTAACCTAGACAAGTAGATCCTCTATCTTCTCCAAAACGTCAGGTGTTCCAACACTGCCAAACACCAGAATGTTTACGATCTACCAGTTCTATGCTTCCCTATTAATTTTTTGTTTCTTCTCAGACTGCCTGTTTGCCTTGAGGCCAGCCCACCAAGCCAGGCCAGAACCATAAGGCAGTGCAGCTTGCCATGTTATCTGCTTTCTACCCTTCATACAGCTCAAGTGATGTTTATCTCCTTCTCTGCCCGTGTTCATCTTTGCAGGGGTACCAACTCCATCAATCTGCTCCTGAAAAATGGTTTAAAATGCCAGCAGTTGTCAAAGAAGTGGGAATAATATAAACGCTTTGTGAAGATACGGCTGGTTTACTGTTGCCTGGAGAGATTCCCTGCCTGTATTACTGTACTTTGAATTATTCTGAATATCATTGCAGAACTTCTCTTAGCAGCTCTCCTTTCCTGTTATTCTTGCTCACATCTGTTCACTGTAGTAATAGATATTTTTTGGCTGTAAGCAGTTTTGCAGCATGACACTTGGCGAATGGATGTCTCTGTGTGCAATAGCTACTGTTTTTTGAAGACTCATTTGGCTCTTGTCCCCTCTGGGCGAAACAAACATATAAATATATTGCTAGAAACCTCTCGCCAGCCTCTCATTGCAACTGCTGCCTTTCTGACTGACATTGCTTATGCTTGAGCTCTCCTCTGAATGGGACTCTTTTGGGGAAATCTAAAGGATTTGATTTTAAGCTTCAAATTTACTGTGCTTATGTTTGCTCAATGACAAGTTGTGCTTCTGCTACCTAGTCAATGGCATATCTGTTCTTTTTAAGAAACATGCTGTTTATAGGTGATATAATTATTTCCACTAACGGCTCAGAACCCAACTGATCACTCTCACAGCCATAAATGAATCTGTTTGACAACCTGTTCTCTGCACAGTAGGTAGTCTTCCACCCGCCAGCTAATTTATCATTGCATCTGCCTGGCTCTGCCAAGGGATATGTTATAGTGCATTTATTCTTGTCTCTAAAAGCTTGTGACTGGCCATTATCTTGGGAGGAGACATTCTTAGAAGAGCAAAAATTTTATGGTGTATATTTCTGTCTTTGTTAAAGTCTTGTTTGCAGCATCTCAAAGAGATCTCTTCCTTTAGTTGTTTCCATTCTCTTTTACAGTTTGTACTTCCCAGTATTTGCAGAGACCTCCCACAGCCTGGCTGGTCGGCCCAGTGTTGGCCCAGTGTTGGCTCAGTGTTGGTGAGAAGTGCTTAATTGATATTAACATGGATGGAGATGATCTGCTCAGCCATAGGACAGACGTCATTTGGTACACTTCCCTTCCCTCTAATGCTACAGTGCTCATGCAACCTGAAAGGACCATCTGTAGATCTTTGAGATTAGTGCAGGCCTGTTTATTATTTGGCTTTTCTGTTGGTTTCCTATCTGTCTGGATCTGCTGAGCTAATTGCCTTGATATATGAGTGTTCAGGTTGCCTAGGTATCCCAGCAAACAGCAGATTTTTTTAGCACACACTTATTCCTAATTCAAAGTAAGTCTAAGAACTGCTGAACTGAAAGCCACCAAAATGGGAAAACCTTCTTCATCCAGACTGCCTGAATCAAGCTCTTCTGCCATTCTGCTAAGCAGCATTTTCATCATCTGAACTCTTCATTACAGTTTCCATTTTTTTCCTCAGGGTTCAGGTTCAATCCCTTCCCTGACATGTCTCCCTTTCCCAGTTAAAGTCAAAGCTCTGTATTTGAATTACACAAAGGCAGCAAAGTTCACAGATGCTGGAAAAAGGTCAAAATAGTAGGTGTGACCTGCAAGTTGAGGCTATCTTTTTGATCCCCTTTAAAATATGTGTCATTATTCTTCAGGAGTAAGATCTCCTGTGTTTTAGCCTTGTCTTGTCATATACAGAGGAGGTTTAACACTACCAGAAGGAAATTGAAGATGTCACTCAGAAGAATGGACAGGGCAGTAACTTATCAATAAGAGTATCATCCTTTCACCTAACTGACTCCAACACAGACACATGTCTTGCTTCTATAAATATTTCATAGAACCAGCTGGTACTACTAGATCCAGCCAGTCCCAATGAACTTCATTTTAGCCTTTTTATTAGCTTATAAATATGATAGGGTTGATGGATACCATTTAATGGAATACTTTCCACCCTGCTCCTCCCTCCTTTCCCACCCTGAAAAATCTGACATTCATAAATGGAGGAGGTCAGTAATTTGCATCCAGCTGAGTGGCTGTCTGGCTTTAATGAGATGATTTGTAATCATAAGCACTGCACTGCAGTGGTGTCTGGTACAGGGGAAGAGGAACACGTATGCATACTCCAGCTGAGATGAGGGAGAGGTGATGGGAGGGAGGAAAAGCACATGGATCAGAGAAGGGAAGTAAGGCTGGAATGACATAAGGAACTCCATTAAATGTAATACAATAATGATGGCCTGGTTAGCATAAGAAGAGCCAGAGGCTGGCTGATGCAAGCCAGTGAAACTCCTGTTACTTAGGGCAGGCAGGCAGCTTGCAGGATTGCACTTATCCAGAGCTCTTTAGAGTAGCTGAAAATAACGGGTTTGTTTTTGCCAGCTGTAAGCCCTCAGTGCCCTTAATGCACAGCTCTGTCCTTCCTCTCCCACTCCTTATATAACGAAAAAACTTCCAGACCAGGAAGAAAATTCAGGGGCTAAAGAGGTTATATATTGTGGAGTTGGCATGTTTCACATCAGCTGTATTTTCAGCATGTTTTCCTAAAAAAGTGCATCATGTTCTGCCTTTGTGTGTATTCTTCCTCAACCTGATGCATTTTTAACCCACTTGCTCTTTTCATTTCAGTCACACAAAGCAGTAGCAAATTCCTGCAAGTCTCAGGCAGGCAGGTAGGAGAGAGATGGAGACTATTAATCCATTCACTGGGGGAAAGACTCAGAAGAGAATCCTTCTGGGACAGAGAGATTTTTAATTCCCTGGCTTTGATAAAAGCTTCGCTTGGCATCTGTTTCAGATCAGACAGCCACGAATCCACCACAGGCACAAATCCTTAGGAAGCCAGGCTGAGCTGGCTCTCCTGCACACACAACTACTTTCTCTGGCTGACTGTGAGAATTTTACACCTCTCAAAGACTATCTTTCGCTTGTCTCTAGGGTTTCTCTCCTCTGTAGTAGCAATTCTCTGAGATCGTCACACGATACTTTTTCATTAGGCATCCCAGCTGTGGAGGACTAGGTTCCTTTAACCATGTCTCCAGCTGTCTCGAGTTATTCTGCAGCAGGCCAGCTGGATCAGTGTAGTTTTTCTTACAGCTGCAATGGAGTAGATTGAATCAGCTTTAAGGCTGTTATTTTTAAATTCATTAACCACTTTATGTTATTAAAAAAAAGAAAAAAAAAAAAAGGCAGCAATTGTGCACACTGATCAGTTTGGCTACAGTCTGCATCCAAGGAGAAGACACTGACTTGAGGCAGGGGGGCTGCTGGTTTGGCCTCACTCTCAGTGTCTCCCAGTGCAGAATAATGTTGTTCAGCCCATAGCCCTTTATGAGGGGTGGAATCTCCAGGACAGTCTGCAGTCAAATCAGGAGACTTTCAGCCTCACCTTTCTCAGCCACGACCTCACATCTCCTTCCTCATCTGCCCCTGGAGCATGAACATCCATCCTTCCAGGCAACAAAGAGCTTTTCTCTCCCCCTCTCCTGAGCTCCTTCTGTAAAACACACATGCTTCATGTGCTTCCTTCTCTGCAGATGTTTGTAACTCTGCAACATAATCCTTCCCTCCTCTTCCCTGGGGAGACATGTTACCCCCATGTTAAGTACAGAGGTTTAAGTTACACGGATGTGTGGGTGGCCTTCAGAAATCATGCCAGTGAGATGTTTCTCAACCAGATTTTAAGTTCTGACAGAAGAAGAAGAAGCAACACAACTCTACCCAGCATGCATAAAACAAAAGTTGAACTTCCTTTGAGACAGAAAGTGTCTTTAGTAACCCCAGGGAAAAAGCTTCCTCTAGGTACGATGGATATCCCTATAGATGGCACTTTTTGAGAAGAGTCCTGTCCTGGAAGCAGGTCTCCCAACTTCTCTGCACTTTCCAGGCTACCTAACACCATCAGTAGGTCTGTGAGCTGACAGTATCTCCCACAGGTTTTTCACAGATACACCAACAGCATTGCCAGGTCCTTACAAAGTACCAATCTACTGTGCTATGTAAGCAATGTATCATCTGTCAGAAAGGAATTAGTTGTGTATAGTCTTAATGTTAAGAACATAAATAAACTGTAGATTGAAAAAAGGTAATGAGGAGGGAAATTCATTTTTACTGTCCCTCTAATGTACCATGTCTCCTCTTTGTCTCGGGAGTACCCCACAGATGATCACCTCTTGGCCAGCAGTGCACTTTAGTGCCATCGTTCAAGCTAAGAAAAACCTTGAAACATTCATTGAGGCTGTTTTATTATTTTCCCAATCATGTTTCCTTGACTTGACTTGTCCTGTCCCTTTGATCAATAGCAGACGTCACCCAGCATGAGACATGTTTTGGATTGATTTAGAGTGCTTGTTAGTACCAACTTCTAAATCACTTTGCTGGGCTTCCTCTCTTTGATGTTGTTGGCAATGGATAAGGTCTTAGGCTGGGATTTTCAAAGGACACAACAACTAAAGAGTCCAGAACACTTAAAGCTCTCCAGCCTCTGTTGAAAATCAGGTAAAAAGTGCAAGAAATTTACTTGCTTTCAATTATAAGATTTTCAAGCACTTTAAGGTGCACATAGCTGCTTTATGGGGTTTTCAGAGGTGCCTTTCAGAAGTTGTGTGCTTTGGCATATTTGGAAATCCTATTAGAAACCATTCACCATCTTTATATGCCTAAGTTCCTTTAAAGCCTGACTCAGCACACTGTGATACTCTCCTGTGTGTGCCAGAGCAACGGCACAAAGAACAGGCTCTGAGAGAATGACTGATGCTGTATGACTGTGTGGAATACAAGCCAAATCCCAAATGCAAGGGCTCATGTGTTACAGGCATATAGTCCAGCCACTTGTTTCTTCAGCAGTTGTCAAAGCAAAGCTGTCATTTCCTAGTTCAAGAGTGTTTATCCTTATCCTTGATACACACTTTGGGAGGAGGAAGGATTCACAAAGCAAGTGGAAGTGTGATTCAGAAACTTCATCAAATTGAGCAGTGAAAATGCTCCCAGCGGTGGCCTCTGTCTGTTTGGGTATGTGGAATGGATAGCTGGAGTTCCTCACAATTTAGGTTACATTACCATTTTTCAAGAAAAATCCACAGTCTGGATTCAGTTTGCATAAATAGGAGCTTCAAACCCAAAGTCTAAAGCATCTCAATCCATTCTTACCAACTTCCAGCTGAAGGATATTTCTTATCATGAATTGTAATGGGGGAAAATATTGACTGATTCAATGGGAGCAATAGTGAGAGACAGAAACACAGACCATTTCCGAGGAGATATATCCTGTTTCCTATGAGCTTCCTTATTAAAATTATCCCAGTATATACATTCTCTGTTCAAGCATGAAGTGCTCATTACAAGTCTCTACATGAATAATGTACACTTAAAATGATTCCCTGTGCCATAAATATTGACCTTGGTTAATAATTGACTATCGGATTCTATATCTGGTCCTCTGAACGCTACTGTCTGAGGGTCTGGACTCTTCCCATGCTGTTTCTTTCCTTTCACTCCTGTAATTTTCCAAGAAGATATTATACTGATAATATCAGTATAATGATGAGTATAATGATGACACAAGTTTGGACTGGAGTATACAGCAACTGCTCTGCCCATCTCAGTTCTTGCTTAGTGTCACCAGTGATTTAATTGGAAAGTGTGACAAAAAAAAAGTTATTCCCTTTCTGCTTTAATCTGCAATTTCTCTGCTGGTGTTTCCCGCAGTCCTTGTCCATTTTTGCTTTAACCTTTAGTTAACCTTATTACAGTAAAATACATCTATCAGACACTTTGTGAGATTGGTTCATGAAAAGAGTTTCAAAGAGCAGTATGGGAACCAAATTTGCTGCTCAAACTGCAGTGGACCCAAGACATTCTTTGTATATGAAGCTTCCCAGCCTCATGCTTGATAAACCTGTACTGCCTGTACCGAGCATTTGCAAGATTCTATGGATTCATGGAGGAAGAAAAGCTGAATGATCGTAAAACGGTGCCTGGCAGAGTTCAGATTTATTATGTCAGCTTCAGCCAAGACTCCAGAACCATGCCTCTGCAGGCCCTCACTCTGCAGCTTTTAGGCTGGGCATGCAGGAAAACTCACTCTTACCTCATACACCAACATACCTTATGTATCTATCTAGAATGAGTTGTCCATAGAGCTTTGCCCAGGCTTCATACATTAGATGAAAACTGCAAGCGAAAAAATGTGCTGAATATCCTGCCTGCGGTATTCAGGTACCAGAGAGAAGTGAGAAAGGCTTTGATAGCAACACTATTAAAAGATTTCATCAGGGTGTTTTATCCTCTAACTTCTGACAGAATGTTCCTCTTTTGGACATTCTGCAAATATGTGTTACTAAAAATGCTGTGATTGTTTCTGTAGTTCCCAGCTTTTCCTCTGGTGACAGAGTTATAGCCACTCCATGCGGGAGCTGAGAAAACTGTGTCTCCTCTTTTACTCTCAGCCTTTACAGTTCTTAGCCCAATGGCTCCTTGCTTTGAGAGAGAGAGATATGGAGGATGCTGTCCAGCAAGCAATATCTATTTATGGGGACAGTGAATTCACAATGAGTTAGGAGATGGTGACCAAAATGTGCAGCATTGTTTGTGGGTCCTTGAGGACCAATAAAAATAATAGAACTGCAACTGTAAATAGCTTATTACAAACATCCAATTTCTATGCTTGGAATTCAGGACTCTGTCCAGACCATAAAATTAATCCTCATTGCCTGCTGAACCTTGGAAGCTGGGTTCCTGTGCCAAAGGTCACTCAGTTCTCAGTGGTGGCATAAGTGCTGATTTGCTTTGGCTTTGTGCATAAACATTTGCTCTGCTTGGTTACAGGCCGGAATTGCATGAAGATCATTGGAAAATAGGGTGAAGTGCCACAGCCTCTTCATAGCTCAGGGTTTCACCTCAAGGAAAGGCACATGAAAGGACCTAGGTACTAAAATTGACATATCCTGTGATGGGTAATATAAGGAGAATGCCAAAAAGGTTTTGCCTTGGGCTAATTGGGCTTGGAATTATTGGTGAAGGAATTATGAGAATTTGTAATCATAGCTAAGGTTAGATATGGTAAAATATGCTTTATGTTCAATGCTGATTTTAATTTTTACTATGCCAAGAATGATAATGTCTGTAATTCATTTTCAAGTGTTTAAGATTTTCAATTATTATGTATTAATTGAGAATATTTAGAAATGCTTAAAGGGGCCAAGCTGAGCTGGAGTTTGTCTTGCATGGATTTGCACTGATGTAACATGCACAGATAAAAACCTGCTGCAACTCAGTTTGCATCATCATTTTAATTTTATTTTCAAGTGTGTTCCTTCCTCTGTATAATGAATCATACAGTCTGTAAACTGCTTTACCTCTGGTGGTGGTATCCTGACCCATAAGAGAAATGAACCAGTAACTCCCTCTTACCCCTCTCTTATAGGTCATCAAGTAATTGCATACTCAAACTTTTAATTTAAAGTTGTACTGGAAGCAGTGTTTAACATAGTTTTGTGGGCCTTTTCTGGATCTTTCACATTAGCATAGTGCCTAAAGGAATAAAAGGGATGTAGACACACTCCCCTGAATTAAAATCCTGTGTCACTACCACTGCAATCTATTGATATGACATTTTGCTCCCCATCATGGTCCTGTCTTAGGGGGAAAAAAAAAAAAAAGGAAAAGAAAAGAAATAAAAAGGAAAGGTGCAGAAGCTCAGGGCTGAGCTATAATGCTCTGCTGTTACAGCAAGAATGATATTTCTTATCCTATACACCCATCCCCTTCCTTAAAGCATTAAACCAGACAAAGATTCGCTCAAAATCCAGTGTTGGCCATGAGACCTTCAGAGCTGAGACTGAAGGTATGGACATGCCTCCTGGCCAGTGAGTGGGATGCTCTAACACAAGTCGACTCACCAAATGACACTTATCTCCAGGCCTCTGGAGATTTCCCCTCTGTCTCTGTCCGAATGGGCTGGTATTAGTACAATTGTCACTTGTCAGTAGATAACAAAAAAGGTAGAAATCCATACAGATCTGTTGTGAAGCCCCAGTGTTAGCAGCCTGCCTCAGGGCTGGTGACACCAGTAAAAGTTTGGCAGTGGCGCAGAAGGTGAGTGGAAGTTTACATGCCCAGCTTAACCTACACCATCAACAATGCCAAATGGGAAACAGGTGAAAAACTCAAAGATGTTCTCATTAGTTAATTTTATGAACTGCAGTTTTACACCAGAAATCAATGACCCCTCTTGCTTGACAGACATTGGTAGATAATTTCCTGTTGTCCCTGTACAAGGGACCAGGTACAGCCCATCCTGGTTGGTACAATGCAAACGGCACTGAGTGTGCACATCTGCTCACATGAGTGGACAGACCTCTTCTAGCAGCTATAGGCTCCAAGCCAGCAAAGAGGGCTGCCTATTGAGGCCTCCTTTTATAACTGGAACCTAAAACATCCATCTGAACTGCAGTTGGTACTTGTGGGGAGTACTTCCCACTCTGCAGGGCTGTGAGCGAGAAGGCAGAGCTGGGCTCTGCTCCTGCTGGACTGGGCATGGAGAGAAGTCCCTTTCCCTCATCCTCACGCTTCTCCCTCCCTCTCTGCTGGTCTGTGAGTGGAGGAAAGCCTGTCTTATCCTGCTTCTATGTGCAGTGCCCTGCAAAATATGGTCTTGATTGCATCTGTGGTTTACAGGCTTTATTATAGGACATGGAAACAATGGGAGTTTTATTACCCTGAATGTATCATTTCTGTTTGAATGCTCCCTCAGCATGGTGTTCTGACTCCAGGCTTGCTGAAAGAGGCTCACATAGCAATTAAAAGATTGCTAATATTGCTAGTGCTGTTCAGAGCATAATTCCACATCAAAACTCTGCTTGGCTTTTGGGGCCTTTTAAACATCTGAGTTTTATCCCACTTCAGTTCAGCTTCTGAGCCTGCTCTCCACAGTAGATCAAACCAAGGTCCTGAATCCAACCATACTCTGAATGAAGCTCCAGATTGTATAGCTTCAAGTCATATTCCTATGTATGAAACTGCATGCTGTACTGCTTTGTAGAACAGAAGTGCTTGGTCAAGTGCTTTTGTGCTCTATCATGTAGAAATGCAATAAACCCAACTTTTCCAGTTGGTTTATAATCTATGTTTATTATAGCCCCAAAAATTTATACCCTGGAGATAAAACTGGTAAGTCTCATTTCCCAATAGACGTTTATCCAAAGCAGAGCTGAGAAAGACATTCATACCATGACCCAAAATATGGTTGTCACCAGAGAATTCCATCACATTCTACAAATGAGGGTACCACCTTGCTTTTTCCTCTTTCAGAGACAGGAAATATAGCCTGCAGCTCTCAAAGTCAAGTTAAAATCATTCTGCCCACCTCTTGCAGATTAAAAACAACCCCTGCTAATTATCATAGTGAGGATCTGATTTTCATAAAAGCTCAGTTCCTATTTTGGCACAGAGCTAATTGGTTTGAAGTCCTAAGAGCTGTGTACGCTGATTACTGGTCTCTTTCAAAACCTGTCACAGTGGGAGCTGCTAGTTTGTGAACACTTGTGAAAATGTCCCCTCACATTAGCAATATTAGCAAAATGTTTTGCATCTGGTGCTTAGCTCTGGTGAGAGTCTGAATATGGCCATTTATTGTCAAAATCAGAGGTTTCTCAGTGGAAAACTGAGGTTGAACTCTTTGGTTTGACTCAGGTGTAGCACAGTCTTTGGAGGCTGTAGTGGGATGCCAGGCACCCACCAAAGCCTCTCTATCCCTCCCCTCTGCAACTGGACAAGGGAGAGAAAATACTATGAAGGGTTCATGGGTTAAGGACTGTGAGAGATCACTCACTAAATATCATCACAGGTAAAACAGGCTTGGAGATATTAACTGAATTTATTACTAACAAAACCAGAGCAGGATAATGAGAAGTAAAATAAGACCTTAAAAACACTTTCACCTCATCCCTCCCTCCTTCCCACCCCTACCTTCTCCCCCAGTAGCACAGGGAGATAGGAATGGGGTTTATAGTGAGTCTACCACAGCTTGTTCCTGCCAGTGCTCAAGGAGAAGAGTCCTTCCCCTGCCCCAGTGTGGGATTCCTCCCATGGGAGACAGTTCTCCACAAAGCTCTGCAGCATGAATCCATCCCACAAACAACAGTCCTCCACAACATGCTGCAATGTGGGTCACTCTTCCAGGGGGTGCAGGCCCACAAGGACAGGCTACTCCAGGGTGGGTCCACCATGGGATAACAAGTCCTACTGGGAAACCTACTCCAGCATGGGCTTCTCTCTCCATTTGTCTGCAGGTCCCTGCCATGGGCCTCTCATGGGGTCACAGCCTCCTCTCAGGCATCAGATCCACCTGCCCTGCTGTGGGTCTCCTCCATGGGCTGCAGGTGGATCTCTGCATCCCTGTTGTCCTCCATGGGCTCCAGAGGCACAGCTGTGTCACCACGGACTGCACCATGGGCTGCAGGGGAATCTCGGCTCTGGTGCCAGAAGCACCTCCTGTCCCTCCTTCTGCACTGACCTGGGTGTCTGCAGAGCTGCTCCTCTCAAATGTTCTTACCCCACAGTTCTCTGGCTGCAATTACATCTGCACAATAAGTTTTTTTCTTCTTGAGTACGTTACCACAGAGGTGTTTCCATCTTTTCTAACAGGCCCAGCCTTGGGCAGCTGCATGTCTGTCTTGGAGTTGACAGGGGTTGGCTCTGCCAGACATGGAGGAAGTTTCTGTCAGTTTCTTGCAAAAGCTGCCCCTGTAGCCCCCCATTACCACAATCTGGCCACATAAACCTAATACCCCATTTTGCATCAATGCTCTATCAGTAGGATACTATCTGTTTCTCTCTTCTCTGTTCTCTCAACCCATTTTCTTTTTAACATGGGGAAAACTTTTCTTGGCACTCCATCTAGGCTTGATCAGCCAGGAAGTGTTGACTGTGCTGCACTTTCACTGCATTAATTTTGTCAACCTAATATGTGAATGAACTCAAATTTGCTGGTAAACATACCTAGGGCACACGGAAAACAGCTCTACCAAGCTACAAGCATGTAATTTCTAATGAGTCTTTTGACTACGCATACTGTGTGTATCCTCTCCATCTCATAAACCGAGAATAAGAGCTGCCTTTTCCACAGGGAAACTGGCATTGCATTTGGGGGAGAGAGAGGTTGTTTCCAAAGAGTATTATGAAAAGCAGTTTATCTGAGCTATGGTCAATGTATCATCCTTCTCTCACTTTTTGAGCCATTTTTTTGAGAATGATGAATTGGAGTCATCACTGCATTCAATTAATTTTTCCTCAGCTGGTTCTTATAGTGTGTTTGTACCAAGTGTCCTCTAACAGTTGATAAATCATCCCTGAGTGGCTGCAGAGGCAGCAGCAGTGACATACACTGGACTGACGACAGGAATGTGCCACACCACGTCTCTCGCCCCCTTTTTCCGGAAAGAATTTTGTGACCTTTGGTGGCATTTGCAAGAAGCCATTTTATACTGATGTTCCATGGCTCTATTGATCTCTGTGTAGTATTAATCTTAAACAAACAGGCCATATAATTTATGTAAACTCCATAGGTAATTAAATTTCTTCCAGCAAAGGTCAGGGCAGAATATTTAAGATTTCATTTGAATAGAAATTACAGTTAGAAATGAAGGGGTGAAAAAAAAGAGGGAAAGAAAGAAATTTGGAGCTTGTTAAATCAATTATTACAGTATGACTAAGAGAAATCAAGTCACGTCTCAAGGGCTAAGATGCAGTCTTCATCACCTGCACACACAGTTTGGAAATGTTTGCTTCGAATGATTTATAAATAACTTTAAGAAATCTTCAAATAGTTCTAATGGGTACTGAATTAAAACATCACCTTTTTTCAAAGAAAATAAATAATTCACCCTGGTTGAACCAATAAGTCCTGAGAAGAGGCTGGGCTCCTCAGCTAAAGCACAGCCCTTGAAAATACATTGATTTGTGTTCAGGCTCATGGGTTTATGGCTTCTAATGTGTCATTCAGCTTATACGAATCTATACAGTTCTGTCCTGGAATCTTTGTAAGACTTCTCTGACCCATTAGTAGAATACCTCAGCATATCATGGCATGTCTCCTTCCCTCTCTCCCTCTTCTTCTCCTCTCCTCTTTACAGTTCTATTCCCAACTTTCTGTAGATGTTTTATTCCAGTGCACTACTCTGTCACACCCACTGCAGTGGATGCTGTGGGAAGTTTGGGATGTTGCAGTCCGACACTGCTGAGTCAGGCAGCCCTTTCTTGCTGAGCTCAAGAAGCTTCACTATCATCCTCGAAAGCAGCAGGCTCTGTCTGGGTGCTTACATCCCAGTAATTGTGTAACATCTGCAGAATCGGGAGTCCAATCTGCCATTGAAATGATCTGCACAAGTAGCTGGTCTCATGCCTGTCTAGTCAGACTAGACCAAACCTCTGAACCTTTTGAGGTCTGCCCATTGCTAATAATTAATGTTTGACTTTGATAAAGCTGACATTTGGTTTATAAAGGCAGACTAATAAGCTCCAAGAAGGCTTAGAAATCCTATCAAGTAATGTGTTGCATTGCAAATCTTAAAAATTACTCTAAAAATTAACATAATCTACTGCTGGGCACGTTAGTATATTAATGTGATTGGAAGCGTGACCTCTTTTTGCCAACCTTCCAAGTGACCCCAGTAAATCTGTGGCATTTTTATATCTGTTAGAGATAACTACTTCTCACAGACCTGTAAAAATATAAGATACAGAGAATGTAGATACAAAAAATACTATATTTTCAGGGCTTTAAAAATTTCTGTTACAGGCTTTTCTCTTGCATGAATGTGTTTGGTATTTAATGAGCAGCCCAATGTTTACGTGTTTTACGCAACTGGTTGTGTCTGGGCTTTTTTTCTCTGGCTTTCCATTTTTGAGGCAGATGTTATCTTTATGGTTAAAGAGATTTGGGCCTCCCTCTGTGATATTTAAAGGGACCCAAAGCCTACTAATTTCAATTTCAGTGGCTGCAGCTAGCAAGTAGTGGGAGTTACTGACCTTGAGATGATATGCATGGAAGGACAAAGTGTGGTGGGGATTTTGTGTCTGTGTCTTTTAGATGTGTCATTTCCCTCCCTTGGCTTGTGGATGGACATAATCTGGAGAACATGGATCATGCAGTAGAGGATGACATACTCAGTCACTTACACAAGAGGAAGAAAATGAGGAAAAGGAAGGAAATAAGATGAAATGAAAAGTAGGAAGCAATGTGTTTTCTGATGTCTTCATGTTCTCCTAACTCCGGGTGAAAGGTTTGCTGGCAATTCTTAATCTATTTGGAGCAGAGAACTAAAGCCAGATATAATATTAATGATAAACACTAGCTCTGACAAATTGCTAAAGCATTTTCCAGCTTTTGATGTTCCCCCTTTAATGCAGTGTTGTTTCTTCCTGTTGCTTATCTACTCCTTGCCTTCTGTGAGCATTGGAGCTCATCTCTCTTTGAATTATGGGTCTTCATCAGCATGTGGCGATTGTTGCCCTCTTCACCAAATATCCTGGGTGTCTCAGTATGCCTTAAACAGATCAAAGACAATTTTCCTCATTCTCCATCTTCTGAAATGGCTGTTGAGTACTGTAGGAGCAGTGTGTCCCAGCTCCTTCTGATCAGACAGCAATTAACATACCAAGAAACATGGCATACAGACCTTAGATAATATGTGTGAAATCTGAAAAAAATACAGACTAAGGGGTAAAGCAAGTAGAAGGAGTAATGAAAAATGATGAATTTGCAATAGAATGGAGTTCTTATGCTTCTTGTGAATATAAACTGATACTGGGTCAAAATAATTGGAGAGATTTTTTAAAATGCTGACAGTCTCAGCACACACACACACACACACACACACACACACACACACACACACACACACACACACACAAACATTCTGGCAGGAAAAAGTCTGTTCAGCCTGAACTGCGTTTTTCCCAATACACTTTTCCCCCAGATGAGCTACTGAAGAGGAAAAAAGATAAATTTCTTCCTGCGGCTCTAGGCTTCTTGAGCTGCAGGGAGTTGAAGGTGTGCATCTCCTTTTTAACATCTTGGATATTCCCCAAACACACTCGGCTGACTTAGTAGCCATCTGTGTGAATTGACTGTGTTGTCCCTGGCTCGAATGACCACCCAGCCTGAACTCTGCAAGGGGGGCTGCCTGGCTGTGGTCGGTTTCTTCCCCAAATAGCTCTAAAGTGTGGCTTGGTGTGTGTTTTAAGGAAAATTATGCTACTGTTCCGTTCTCCACTTGATTAAAATGTATCTTTCAGCATTTAAGGGTGGGCAGTGGCTTCCTGGGATTAGAAAGGGAAGTGAACTGGCTGGAAAGCAGCAAGGAAAGAAGTTGTTTACAAGTAGTGTGAGGGCAGAGTAGCATGTGTTGCTGAAGTCTGGGGCTTGGCTGCATTACTCAGCTCCAGTAACAGATCTGCTAAATGCGTTCAGAGTCCCGTTTTCTTTCTTAATAGTACACACTAGGATGCTTTTACCAGAAGAGTGATTCATCTGCTGTGGTATTCCAGATAAATTTCAGGAGAGCAGGGCTCCCTTGGGCTGACAGTGTATCATTTGCCTCAGGACAAATGCTCTTGCAGCCTGTCAAGCTTCCTGAACACAGACTTCTGAAGAATTGGACTTTTTCAACATGTAAGATTTCACTCAGCATAACAATTTTTTTTCCCATAACAAACGTTTTGAACAGCTTTGGAAATCCTTGATTTCCAAGGCTGTGGCAGGAGGGGCACCATCATCCACAAGAAGTACAAGTATTTTAAACTCATAAGTACAATCACTACTTAACAGGTCTGTGTGAAACGTGAGTGAGCACACTCAGGTGCCACTTACCTAATTTACAGAAATGGAAAACTTGGCTGTTTTGAAGCCATGAAAGTTGCAGTGGCTGTCAACTTAATGGAAAAGAGTTGTTCTCATGTCTGTTTCTGTTTCAGGAAGAAATAAGTTGATAAAAAAACCTATAGTAAGTCTTCTAATGAGCAATTTATTAAAGCAGTCAAAATATTGGCTTCCTGAAGAAGCCAATAGCTGATTTAAAAAGTTGTTAGGGTTTTTTTAATAGATGTATGTGTATGCTTAGAATATGAAATGAAAGTATTTACAACCTCCAGAGTCATTGGAGTGGACTGTAACATTCTCTTACAAGTAGAGGCCAAGATTTCTGGGGTTTGGCCCAGGTTTTGATACGGACTTGTTTTCTGCCAGTAGCAATTGATATAATTCTCTTTTCTCAGTCAGATGAGTAGGGACAGCATTCTCAGATGCACGGGAATCTATGAATTTTTCTAAAACATCTAAAAATCCTTGAACAGGAAACAGTATCTGATTCAGATACTGAATCTATAATTTCTAAAATTTTGTGTCCATACACCTTTGTGATTCAATATATTTGCATCTTAGCAGAAATAAAATCAAGAACGTCCTATTTGAAAAAAAAAGAAAGAAATTGAGTTTGAGCTTGAACTAACTTTCCTCCTACCCTATTTTGATCCTCACTGTGCCATACCTTCTGGGTTTTTTTCCCCTGAATATTAAGAAAATGAAATATCACTTTTTTGATATAAATTAGTTATTTTCTTATGCTGAAGAAGCAGCTTATTTTGATGGCAGTGGCTTCTGTTGTATTTATGTTCCTCCACTGATCTCATCAGGGTGCCAGATGAGCCATCCTTACAGGTCCTGAACCAGCTGGGTCCAATATTAATGAGGAAAGGGATGTGTTAATTGTAGCAAGTGGTTTCAGAGACCAGTGCTTCAAAGCCAATTCCGCCAGACAAGACTGAGCCTCCCTGTGCACTGTTTTTCACATGATCTTTTATAATCTTTTGAACAAAAATTCTGTACAGAGACACAGAATTTTCACTGAAGAAGTTATTTTTGCCATTAGCCAGGAGCACTGTGACCTGCCATCTTCCTCTTATGAGTGGAAGACTGAATGATTAACCAGGATTATCCTATCAGCTGATGGCTTATTTTATTTTATAGCAATAAGGTGAATTTACTCTAGACCAGATCATGGAGGATTTTCAATTATTTGCTGTGAGCCAGTTTCCTTCAGCTTGGACTTGGTGGTTTGTAACTCTCTAAGGGAAATATCTCTCTGCTAAAAGTCTATTTTGCTGTAAGTTGCAGGGCTTGAACTGACATTCTGGTGGATATTGCAGTGAATTTCTTGGTCTCTTAGGCTTGCTATTCGATACTCTCATTTTGATTCTTTTATTCTGAGAAAAATGTGATGCTTGTATGAACTTCTAAACTTTTGCTCGGCACACTGTGGAAACTCATGTTTCTCAGATGTGCAAGCCATTTCTCCCATGAGCTCTGGTAGAGCGCTCACTAACTACTGGTGTTGAGGGATAGGTCTTTGGCACCAGTTAGGTCCTAGGAAAGAATTTTGGCAAAAAGTCTTTATGTTGTAAGCTAGAAAGTCATTCTAACACTAGAAGCTGTTGTCAGCAGTGCTCGTTGTAGCCCACCAAAGTGAGGTTTCTGCAAAGAAGGTCTCTGTCATCCCGGGACTCTCCTTTAGCAGTTCCAGCTATGAAAGCAACAGGGTGCTTGTTGCTGCCAGGCACTGTGGGGATGTGAAAAAGGCAATATCTTCTGAACAATTTCCAGTCTTTGTTCAAGAGTTAACAAGGGGTTTTCTTCACAGATGTTACTTCACAGAGAAGGAACTAATGGATTGATTATTTCTAAGAGTAGGATGCAAGTGCACTTAAAATCCTTTTGAATATTTTTCAAATTAATCAATAATTTGGTTCATTCTCTGAGGTTTATCAAAAATAAGATAGGAAAGGAAATCATAGATTCAAAAGGTGCTTATTTTATATGTGGTTGTTTTATTTAAGCATATATGTAAAGTTTGGTTATCCTTTTCACAAATGAAAACATGATGTGAAGGATGTTGAGTTTGTAAGATACCATTAGAAGTTATTTGGACAGTTATGTTTTCTTAGGTTTCTTAAAATCCACACCTATGATTATCCTCAGTAAGGGTCCTTTCCTTTCCTTTTGTGGTAGTGCTCACTATAATCTTTTTACAGCCTTCGTTTACTGACAGTGTCAATTCACTGGCAGTTTTCTTTGTATAATGCACGTTAAATATTATTTAAGAATAAAAGCCTTCTTTAATGATTTTAGAGTTTTTGTTAGGAATTTATGATTGTGAGCTAATAATATCCTAGTTCACAACTGTCATTTCTATCTCTGTCATCACTTGCCCTCTGGAACTTATATCTGTGTGTTATAAGTCAGTGTTCAGGATCTTTATTTTTATGTAGCTTTTTGCCCATCCTAGCCAGAATTATTTGTATACAAATAGAGATTGTTTCACATTACATACCCACTTCCACTTATCTTTGGACTGGAACACTGAGAACATTATTAGTATTACATTTCACATCTAATCATCAACTAGTTGAAACTGGCAGATGAAAATATTTGTTTCCATTATGTCATCCCATTCTTGCATCACTGGTCAACACGTCATTTATAGTTGTGGTAAAATTAGTTCAAAGCATGAAGAATTTCAACAACCCATGTTCAGTGGTTATCAAGTATTGGTAAAGGAATCAAAACTGACAAAAGTTTCAGCTGAAAATCTGTCACATGATGGGAATTTGTAGAGGTTTCCCAGGGTTTTCAAATTTGAGATTCCTGTTGTAGGCAGAAGCTGGGACTTACCAAAGAATTTGTGGACAGAGGAACTGCATCAAAGGTTCTGCACTCTTTGCGTCAGGGTGGCATGCTTTTTCTTTCATGTCTGTGATGAAATTTCCACAAAAGACATTGTGATTAATGACTGAAAATCTGAAAGAAATCCTGACTTACACCAAACTCTTCAGGTTTGGTGTAACTAAGATTCATGGAAAAGGTGACATGAGAAAGGTGTAATTAAAATAAGCAGAATCTTTCATAGCTGTTCCACAGCTTTTGGAATCAACCACATTACACCTCACATGGCAGATTTGCATCCACAAAAGGTCACTTTCTATCAAGTAACTCACTCCTATACAAAGTGGCCATTTCAACCTTGTTCCTTCAGTTTGTCTGCTCTGTGATCAATATCACAGTCTAGACCTGGATGACTGCAGAATCTGATTGCAGCTTAATTTCCCACAAGAGTAGCTAGACCTGCTGAAACAGCTTGAATATGCAGCACTGAGTAAGTAGGCTGAGTGACAAATGTCCTCACACCATGTTGGGAAGCCCAATTAGCAGAGTGCATCTTGCTGTGTTATTTTTCTCCCCATTGCATTTTGGAAGGATTAAGCTCTGGGACAGTCATTGTTAACTAAAGGAAAATAACACTGGCATCCGTTAGTGAATAAATAATACTAAGGAAACTGTAAAAGAGTGTTTTTAAAAAATTTTCATTTTCTATAAACTTATATAAGGTCTGCCTTAAATACTGCCAGTTTATCTCCTCAAGTAGGTTAAACACTTAGTGTCCACTAAGGACTTTTACCCAATTCTGTGATAGATTAACTGGGGCAGTGGAAAAAATTACCTTCCCTACCAACCCTTTTCACAACCACTGTCAGATAACACTATCCCCACAGTGTACTTGGAGGTGCATCTGATCTACAAAGTTTAGAGCCTGCAGGCAAAGAGCACTGATGAGAACAGCAAGCTCATTATTAGGTTTGACTGCATGCACTGGCTAATGAGGATGGGTAACTTCATTTTGGGTGGCATCTGCTTTCCCTAATGCCAGCAGTGTCCCTGTCTGTTTTGCCTGTGGACTGTCTCCTGAAAGGCTTCACTTTGAGGCTTATCTTAGGTCAAGCCACAATCAACACCAGTTGACTTCAAAATGCTGGGCTATAATTTGCAGTGCTTTAAAGATGCTTCATGTTTATGTCTGTCCTTGTTGCACAAATTCTGACTGGTACAAAATCAGAAAGGAAAACTTGTGGCCAGTAATTGCATCCACTGCCAAAACTTAAGCCACTGGTATATGTGAGTCAGTGAGACTGCTCTTGGTCTAGTTTGCCAGATGAGGTGATCTTGTCCCTCCAGAGAGGTTGTGTTGGATGAAGGGAATGTATCAGAAGCCTCTCTTCCCAAGCAGCCAGGAAGGGAAGATGGAGAGAGAAGTGTGCCAGGGGACATGCTCAAAAAACTCACCTCCATTAAGTAATGCCTTAGCTCCCATCTGCAGCAAATGCAAGCCAAAGGAACCTCAGGATACATTTACCCAGAAGATTGGGCTGCACAGCTCATTCCACCATGGGCACTCTTGGCTGAACTCATTTCTAGGACTCAGCTTTCAGTGCTTGTGCCAGCTACCACCATTGCAGGTAACAAGGAACCTTTGTACTACTTTACTTTTTATGCTGAGATCTAACTAATTCAGCTGTGGAGGTGTCAGTGAAAACAAGAGCAAATAAAGAAAATGGATGTGGGGAAGGATGGGAAGTATTGAAGACAAAGGGCTTAGGTACCTCCCAATTGGGGATCACTCATACAATGGGCCATTAAAATTTAGCTGAGTCGAGTATATTGTTTTTAATTTGTATTCCCATAACATACTCTGTTAGGGAGGGTGTATGCAGCAAATGCATATTAATGATGCTACACATTTGCATATTATAGATCCATAATACCAAGGGTGTAGTAAAAATCTTTATGAAAAGTGGTGACTATGCAGCAGTCAATTTTCTCTGTATCTCAACCATTTTAATGCTTTTTTTTGCACATACACACACACACACACACACACACACACACACACACACATACACAAAAAACCCCTGCAACTGATAGCTATACTACATTAAGGGACTAATGACCTGCAAAATTCCATTTATAAAAGATGAAGAAATGTTAGATTTATATAGGGAATTATCAAATTATCTCTTCCTTTGGAAGATTTCCAGTTCTTTGTTCCTTTGTTCTAAATTTTTTTAAACCAATAACCTGACAAATGTGTTGTTAAAAATATGTATTTAATCCACTTCAGATTTAGTGCCAGGAGAAGATTATCCTGAGATACAAATTTCTGCAACTCAGCTGTTTACCGTGAAAAGTAGCCCCATCTGGGCTAGTTGTGGGTTTAGTTCGTGGGCCTTA
>VYZT01039683.1:260-91358 GCA_013400735.1 Pomatostomus ruficeps
ACCCCGCCTCACCATGGGCTCACCACGGTTTGCTGAGGAATCTCAGCTCTAGAGCTTGGAGCACTTCTTTTACTTCCTTCTCCACTGACTTTGGTGTCTTTATGTTGTTTCTCTTCACATGTTTTCACATCCTCTTCTTTCTTTAACTAAAGGCAGCTGCGTGTACATTTTGTTTTGATTTTTCTTTAAATATGTTATCGCAGAGGCGTAACTAACTTTTCAAATTGGTTTAAACATGGTCAGTGGCATGTCTATCATCTTTAGAGTTATCTGAGATTCGTTTTGCTGGAAATGGTGAAGAATTTTAGAAACTTTTTACAGGAGCTATTTTTATGGCTCTCTCCCCACTACTAAAACCACAACATTATGTTAACTGCATTGCCAAGGATTTCAAGCCAGAGAAGTATAACAGTCAGAAATATAAATTCTGGCAGACCAGAGATCAAAGTTCTCAAAATTAAAGAGATTTCTACTGATAAAACCAGATCTCAAAATCTTTTCTATGTCTTTTCTTTCTCAAACACATTAACTGATCATTAGTCCGGATGAATAAGAAGGCCAGAAATAAAGTGTTTAAAATATGTTCCCTGCTGGTTTGCAGTTGTTGAGTTTTCACATTTCTAGTTTTCCCACAGCTTCCAAGGAAAACAAGAAATAAGTATGTGATGTAAACAAAGTTCAAAACAAGAGGATATTTGAAGATGGACAATTTTAGGGATCAGACTTTCCACTTTTCCTGTTGTATTAGTTACTGAATGAGTGGTCATTTATTATCTGGGTTTTATAATTGAAGTCTCCACTGTGCAATTGTCAGTACAGGCAAATTTAATTTCTGAAAAATCTCTAGCTTGCAAGAAAAATTACGGTTGACTTTCAGCAGTTACTGAAATGCCAGTAAGATAGTAGAGCTGTCTGGGTTGGGTTGTTGTTGGCTTTTCTCTTTGGATGTCTTATGTGTGTGTGTGTGATTTGGGGTTTTTTTATTTTTTTAAGCTGCTGAATCAGAGACAGCAAAAGACCTTTTAAGGGAAGAAAATCAGAATTCTGGTTCTTCTCACCTGTTTCGGATCAATATGAATACAAAATAGTCTTCACCATGGGGGAGTGTGATTTTGCTTTATCTTATTTCATCTCCTTACCTTTTTATTTAGGAAGTCCCTACCTACTAGTGGAAAATTTTTAAGCAGCTTAGTGAGCATACATTTTAACTCTCATGCCTTATCTCTCAAGAATTATGGCCCTCCATTTTGTCTTTAGATTAATATATGATACGAGTTAAACAAACAAACAGAAAACAAGATTTTTTTAAGTTCCTGAGTGAGAAGTTACAATGTTTCTAGACTACTTCAGATAATTAAAGCATGTTTTGCCCTTTTATTCCTATCCTACAAGTATAGGTGCTTTATACTAATATATAGACTTTTTTTCATCAGAAAGAGAATAAATCCCATAAAATATAAGGCATAATAATTTTCTTAAAAATAGAATTAGCATTTTTACATAAAGATCACAATAAAATATTTTAGATTTGGGTTTCTGTCATACAAAATTAATACAAATGTAAGCTTTTCCTATATTGTAAGTTTGATGATTAGGAACAGATGTTCAAGGACTTAGACATCTTAGACTATATATAATTACTAGAGCTGTCCTCCTAATCATAGCATGCACAATTGATCACTTACCATATCTAATTAAAGCAATTTTTCCTCCTAATGCAGAACCATGAAAATACTGTTCCCTAAATTCTCTTCTGAATGGCTTGCTAATAAAACTTAAACAAAATATTTGTTTTCCTCTCTTAAATTAATTTTTCTAATAAAACTTATCTATTTTGTAGGACTTTTGCCAGGTGTTACTCTGAGCAGTAGTGCCTAAGTTTTACTTTGGCTACATAAAATGTAAAATACACGTTCATATAAAGTTGTAAAATTGATAATTTATACATATAAATAGTTGTAGTGCCAGCCTTATAACAAAACTGTGGTTATTTTATTCTATATGCAGTTCTAAACACCCTCATGGCAGGGCATAGGCTTATATCTATTTAAAATATGACTTTCTATTTTTTGTAAATAAAATTGAATTAAAATCTTGACACTCATGCATTTCTGAGGATCTTGTAGGTGGCTACCTCTTGTTCACACATTTGATTTTCTGATAAGAATATTTTTCTTATTGTAATTTCTTTTTCTGCCTCAAGCACTGATAACAAGCTACCCAGCCATAAAACAGCAACAAAAATCAGTGCTATTAGGTGATTTTCAGAAGTCAAGAGTTAACAGCAGAAGTCACAGTAGTTATCAATCACACTTGCACAGCTTTCAGCTCATGTTAGCCAGGTGCTCTGCTACTCCTTTTAAACCTGGAAGTCCTTGTCCTGGTGTTTGAGCAGTGTGCACAAGGTTTTACCATCTCTGACATGGGGCTCCAACTCTCTTTGCTGGCCAAATGACATCACCTTTCACAAATCACTTTAAACTCAGCAAAAAAACCCAATACTTGTAATTAAATCCTACCTTTTCAAACATACTTTGCTGTTTCCAACTAGCCAGTAGTATCTTTACCCAGCAAAACTTTCTAAAGGCAATGCAGAAAAGAAAATTCAAGCCTTTGTGCAGTGCATTAAAAAAGAAGACTCTTAAAGGAATTATAAATATTGTGGGAAAATACTGTCTGGATATTTTTTCATAAGAGTTGAAATTATTTTTGTGTCCTATGGGAAAGCGTAAAAGGAATTTGTGTTACAGGCACAAGATGGTGACTTAAGTGATAGATTAGGGGGTTTAATGGAGAAAGGCCTTGTGTAATGACTATCTTGCCTAATTAATTATAAAAGCAAAAGGAGTCAAAAATATCATAACCAAAGGAGCTGTCAATTTATTTCATTCATATATACTTAAAGCATTGATTTTGTAGACAAGCCAATGTTCCTACAACTCAAAGCAAGGATCCAGTTACTCCTAATTTATTGTCAGAATGGATTAATTGACTTTAATTCATGTTTTTCATCATTCTTCCGTAGAGGTTAATGTTTTTTTTGCTGTCTGTTTGACTATGAAATGTTAGTATTTCAGGATGCTAGGATGTAGAACCCTTGGATATTGCGACCATAATCTCTCCTTTGAAGAGGGACATTTTTGTCACCAACATTTTTTTTTCCATGAGGGATCTTTTGAGCTGCCTTTTCTGAACAGACATTGCAGTAATTATACTTGGTTCAAAATGTCATTCTTACTTAATAAACAGATCAATCTCTCTCTGCAGTTCCTTCATTGCCTTTCTGGGGATTTCCAAGTCACGGGGTAAGTAGCTATCCACTGCCAAAACCCTAATGGAGGTTCAATAGCAGCCTCAAGGAGGTCAAGCCTGGACATCACAAAGCAACACCACCTTTGGGAATGTGGGTGGTCAAACCAGAGAGGAACAGCTAGTATCTGCAGTGGAGATTTACCTAGGTTAAGAGAATTTGAGCAGATACAGGTAGCTGCCATATCCAGAGACTTGAGCAGCCAGGCACATGTTCAAGGCTTTATGTCTATGGTCAATGAGCCTCTACATGATTCATTTTTTAGCAATTTTCTGAGAAAAATACCTGTTTTTTCTGGATGTATGGAAGAAATATAAACAGAGAATACCCATGACTAAACTTGTCTCCCCATTGTGTGGTCGTGAATGGAAACTTCATCTGGGCTCTTATGTGCACTGCTGTGCTCTGAATGATCAGATAGTATGATCTGAAGAAAAAATCCCATCTTTAAAATTGTTCCTTTTCTCCCTTCCTTAAGGAAGAAAGAGGTGTTTATCTTTTGCAAAGAAAGATTTTTGGCAAATGACTGCACCCTTACTTAACTAGGAATTACTGATGATGCCCTCTGGCTTGGGGGTGAGGAATCACTGAAGAGATCTGTGCCACATTGTGCTGTAATTTGAGAGCTTGATTACACTGTTTGCTTAGGCTTGATCTAGGCATGAGTCTATCCTGCAATCCCAGGAGAGTACTCTTAAAGTCATGTTATAATCCCAGGAGCTACTCTGCCTTTATGAGTAAGAACAAATTGCCTGATGAAAAGTCCATTGAAATCTTGCATGTGACCTCAGTCAAGTCTTGGGGAAAAAGAGATTTCTTCTAGCAGATTTATTGCTTTTATAGAGGCCAGATTATCAATAGACTATAATGTATTGATCCTAGAGTAGATTTATTCATGTTCATCTCTTTTTTTGACATTTTTGTTATAAACTTCTGTCTTTTCCATGAAACACAGAAAAGATAAATCAACATTTTAAAGATAGTCTTTAAAGTTGCTGTTTCATTCGTGTATGTGTATTATTAAATATGTGACCAGGAGTAGATACAGTATCAATGATAAGGATTTTATAGAGAAAAATAGACCATCCCATTAATCTGTCTAGTATCAGCAACACAGATTTTAGTGCAAATGAACTATGCACTAAGAAGCAAAGAACATAGATAAGATCTAGGTCTCCGTGTGCATGTATGTTTAGATGTATAACAGCTAAACTGTATGCTATTTTATGCTCTGGGATCCACAGTGATTTTGAAAGGCCTTAAAGGTCAGGGAAAATAAGTTTGGTTTGCAGGATCATGGCTGAGAAAGTGATGCAATCACAACAGGATTGTTCATCCGAGCATGGAAATCATGCCATGAGAATTTACTTCACTGTAGCAAAAATGTGTGTGCATGCCACCCATATCTATCTGGCACTGACACACCCTGCTGACACTTTGGAACACTCTTTTCTAGTACTGCAAACCCCTCCCAGTGGGCCACATCAGAGAAGTGGAAATGGTGAATTACACTGAGAAAGCCGTCTCAGGGCAGGTCTTCTCACATCCCACAGCCAAGTGTCTGGTAAATGTTTTGAATGCTGCTATCCATAATTCAAAGGCAAAGTGATATTAAAAGACTTTTTATATTATGAGATGCTACATTCCCACTTCTATTCCCTGTCAATGAACATGAACTACATGGAACTACAAGGTGCAGAGAGGAAGTCATGGATTGTCTTAGACAGAAAGGCAAAGTACAATAGATTGTCTGAAAGACCAGCATTGGTCCATGTCCAACCCTAACACAGAGACAGAGCCCAGAATCTCACTCAGATGCATGAACTTTTATTACTCCATAAGAAACAAAACTCAGCTAAACATTTGGTACTCAAACTTTCTGTCAAAGTCCTGAAGAATAACCTTGAATTCAAAGTAATGTTTACTGCACTGAAATTTCGAGTAAGCATCTCTGCCCCTACCTTCCCAGCTGATGAAAATATGTATGAGTGAAAATGTGGGAATCCTATCTTTCTTCCAGCTCATTCACATACTTTCAAATTATCTTCCATTTCCTCTCTGGCAAGATTTTTTTTTCCTGATTCTCCACTATCCGAAACAAACAAATAAACAACCTTCAAAACCCCAAAGATTTTCCTGAAGATAGATCATAAGTTTCCCCAAACTCACTAAAATCTTCTTTTATAACAGTTCAGTAATTTCCAACGAGTTGTCTCCTCTACCCTCACATAACACCCAAAGGCAGCTAATTATTGCCAAAAGCTGAATGCTAGAGCAAAAGGCAGTGCTTGGGGAGGGCAGCATTTTCACCTCACTGATATAATACACAATAATTTGTTGATTTTTTAAAGCATGTGATTGAATCCATTAATGAAAAATATTTAAATCACATGAAGTGTATTATATAGTACTTTTACAACAAAACTAATATTCTGTAATGCCATCATATAGAAAAGTAGAGAAATAAATTACCTGATAGATGCACACAAACCACACTTATTATGTTACATGTGGTGCCAAATGTGATGCACACATATAAGCAAATAAGGGAAAAGATATCTAAGATAGCTTACAGAAAACCAATAACACTATTTCCCAGATAAGGTATGTGGGTTTTAAGAACAGGATTTTTTTTTCCTGCTACAAACTCAGTCACAGATAAGTAAACTTGTCTTGTGTGTGCATCAGAAACCCACCTTTTTTGTTCAGACAGGGACTTGAGTGGTGGATTGTGCTGTGCATGTTTCAAGTTATCCTCTGTCTGTCTTAACATATGATAGAAGCACTGCAAAGGCAGTATTTATTTAGGGCATGGGAAGTGGTGGCATCATCTACAGGATAACATTACAGTGCTCTAAGGAGCTTCTCGGCCACTGGGGGTCTGCTCTGATCCCCTGTGCAGATGCATAGTGATGAACCACTGCTGGAGAGGGAGAGGGGAGGCAGCTACAGAAGCCGCTTGGCAGAAGCCTCTAACAGCGTGCTGAAGGTAGCCACACTCAGTCCTGTGGTTTATAGCTATGGAAACCTGTTAGCACTCATGTATTTAAAGGTAATATTTCACAAGATGCTTAACATTTTGCCAGCACTGCACACAGGAGGAAAATGAAGGTGGCAAGAAAGGAAAGCATTCCCCATATTATTCCACCAGCCCTTCTCAGAAGGCTGTAAAAGATATTGGCTTAATATTTTCCCAGCTTGTGTCCTGCCATGTAGGGATTTCTCTTGAAAGATATTCCCTCAAGGATTCTGTCTGGAGTAGTTTAACATCCTTCACTAAATACTTCTGCTTAGCCTTCCCTATCCCTTTAGATCTGTATTCCCAGGAGTTTTACAATATGCTGATCTTGCACAGTAAAAAAAAAAATACTCAAAACCCAAGGCCTTAAATGGAGTGTTTGCTTCAACACTAATAAATATATGTTTTTAAGTGGGGAAATAGAATTACTAGGAACAATTATCTGTTCTTTGTTTTTCCAGTTCACCCATGACCTCAAGAAGCAAATTTCTGAAATCTCTTACTTACCCCTCTGAAAAATTTCTGGTCAAGGTTGGAACCATAAGAGAGGGAGGGTAAAAAAAGAGTGGTGAGCATATATTTTGTAATCTTATGTCCAGAGCCCAACAAAACACCAACAGAAGTGGTAAATCCTATGGTATCTAGTGCTTCACAAGGAGAGTGGTAAGCAACTGGTTTTCTTCTCCAATCTAGTATGGCCATCCAGCAGGAATGGCAAAGAAATACTGAAAGACATGCAGTTGGATGCAATTGGAACAAGGAAACACAAGACAGAAAGTACTGTAAACTACAGTAGGGAATACACTGTCAACAGCAGGAAATATAAGCCCAGACCTATAAGAGTCAAACATGCAAGTCATTGCCACCAGCAAATACATACATCACACTCTATCAAGCCACCTCCTCCCCCTTCTGTGGAACTCTCAGTTGACTTCATCATCTTACAACAATGCCTTGTTAATAAAGTTCAAGTGTTTGGTAAATCAATGCCCTTTTATTGTAAGTGATAACCATAACAATAGATAGGAGATGAACAATAGAGAGAGTAGAGATAAGCACCAGGGTGCAGCCTTACAATCACTTACCATGATCACCTACTGTCAAATTAGTGCTGCATTCCCCATCGCCACCCAAAATGGCAGTACATCCACATGCCAAAAGTGAACTTCACAAATTTTATGTACTGAAAACTAAACAGGGGAGGTAGTCTCGTGTAGTTTCCTTGTTGAACTTAAGCCATATTAGCAGCCATATCCACTTGTCTGTTGACTTTTTGCAAAACTGCTCCACACCCTCTGTGATCACCTGCCACTTGTCTCCTTGAGCAGGAAGAGAGCACTGCATTTCATCAGCCTGGAAAAGAAGAGAGACAAGCAGGGACAGCTATTATCTTGATTAATATCATGAATATCAGCTGGGTGATTTGTGGAGGGAGAAGTTCTTAATAATAGCTTTGCCAAATGCTTCCTGAATTGCCTAATGCCTTCTCCACCCCAGGTTGATGGTACTGAGGCATTCCCAGTAACCCGCTAACATGGGAGTTACTAACGCCCAGTTATCTCCCTGGCAGGTGGGTGAGGATGTCTAAAAATGGCACCCACAATCAATTAGGAACTTGGAATTAGTGCTTGTGGGAACTCTAGTCTCCCTGTACCTTTTCTTGCTGAAAATCCACAGCTCCCAAGGACATGATGCATTCAGGATTTTTTGTTTCATTGCTGGCCAGTGTAATAACCAGATTCCCCAAATTGTTATCTGCCTTGAAAACACAGCACTCACAAGCTGTTATGCTTTATTCCTCTCAGGCATGTTCTCCACCCTTGGGCATAAACACTTCCACAGTCCTTCCGATTACAGCAGCATATATGCTGACCTAACAACAGAAAAGTACTTAACTATTTAGTCCTCATCCATGCAAGTGATGATATGCTCAGGAATGAGACAGTCAAATAAATTAATAGATAAACCAAAAGTCAGTGTTTGAACTTAAGCTTCCACTATTATGAGGACAGCTGGTATACTGACAGAGCCTCAAGACCATCCTTGCTCCCAGAGGACCAGCTGCAGGGTGCAGGGCCCGTTTGGTGGCCCTGAGGAGAGACTGCCAGGTAGCATTCCTGGGAACCTCAGCAAGGGCTGACCTCTCTTTCCACAGGATCTGCTTTGAGCCAAGTCTCTACCATTTGCTTCCCACCTGAGCTTGACCATCCCGGGGCTGTGTGACCCTCACTAGGCTTGATCCTGGTGCCCAACCACAGGGTGACATCTCAGCCTGGCCATATCCCTGTCCCCATTGCTCCCCAACCTGCCCCAGACCCTGGCTGGGGACAGTGGGGTGGCCCTGCCCTGCCTGCTCCCAGCTGCTCCCAGGATCCTGATGCCCAGAGTGACCACACTGCTGACCTCTCTAAGGGACACAGCTGCAGCAAGATCAGGGACATTGTTTATTCACGTGTGGTGAACTTCCGCACTGCCATGTGGAGAGCAGAGCTGGGACGTAACAGGGCTCAGAGTCAGCCACCCCACCAATAACATTTTTGTGGTGAGCAAAATCAACCACCTTGTGCCTCAACAGTTGCATTTTTAGCTAATTTAGATGCAAATTCTGAAAGACAGAAGCATTAGTATGTGGCTTGTACTAATACAGGTGTATCTGATGCCACCGCACACCACAGCAGACAGACCATGACTGGAATTGTACAGTCCAGTGTCCTATTCCTATTTAGATCATTCCTAAAGAAAATGTGAAAGAAAAATTAAAAGGTTCCTAAAGAGAATCATAGGAATGGCAAAAAACCTGCTTTATATGGAGCCCAAGGAGACTGTATTACTTCACAGGGAGAAAAGTCTTTACTTTGGTATACAAACATACAGAACAATCCAATGGCTAGAAGCCAAAGCTTCAATTTCAGATTACCAATAAGGGGCATAGCAAAGGGAATAACACACTCAATGCAGAAACAAAATTTTCATCATTTGAAGTGAGCATCAGAAGCCTTCCAACCTCCTCTGTCTTGACCCAAGCTAGGGACTAAACTTGGCAGGACCACTGTGAAAGTCATGACTGGAATGCAAAAATAATCTAGGGAATTTCTGACCAATAAGTTTAGTGCTAAAGAACCAATGGTTTCAGTATGCTTCATTGTTTAGATGTGAGGTTAAATTCAGAGATCAGACTAAGCTGCTTTTCTGGAAAACCAGGCTAAATAGAGTTAAGGTGTGCAAGTTCCATTTGTACTGCCTGGCATTGGACTGTGGAGGCAGGACCCTGGAAAATGCAGAACAGTTTATTTAGGACAGCAGTAGCTTGGCTAGGAAAGGAAAAGACATTAAGTTAGTTTTTTATTTCTAATTCCCCAATCATTAAAATAATTTCTGTCACCAGAAGAAGAAGTGTTAAAAAAGATCAGTGGCTTTAAGGAAAATACATTGGTGGAATTCTTCAGAAAAACAGAGCTTTTGCGTAAATTTAATTCTGTCATCTTCAAAGAAGTCAGCTTATGCAAACTGTCTTATATAAATTAAAATGTTCAAAGGATCTAGTTCACTGTAGTTCCCTAAAATCAAATATATTCCACTTCAGTTTTATAAATTGTTATATCTAGAATTTTCTTTTCAACTCATGTTAATGTCTCTCTTGTTCAACTCTCTTTAATCTCTTGACCTATTTTCAATAGATAAGAAATTGACTTTTAGTCATATTCTAACATCACTGAAGTGATCTTAAAGGTCTTTTCCAACCAAACTGATTGTATGATTCTTTTATTCCATGACTGCTGAGTTTGGCCAAAATTCTGTGCTTTTAGAATACAAGGGCAGAAATCTGCTGTTGATAGCTGTAGCTGTGCCTATAAAGACTGTGAAGTTAAACCAGAGTTGTGCAATCTGCTAGACTTAAAATAAAAATAAATTTATTGCTGTCACTGGAAATAGCAGCCCACCACCAGGAAACAGAATTAAAAAATAATTTATTTTAGCTGTATTTACATAACCAGGGCAAAAGACAGTTAAATCAATAATAAATAAAAAAGATTACTCAAATACATTCTTCTATGACCTGTGCCAGATTCCAATAACAAGAACAGTTTAACAACAAATACTGTGACATGAGCGAAAGATATAAACCCACATCTCCATCTGCTTTCTTTTACCCAGTCTTTGTAATTTCACCAGAATAATCAAATATGATGATGTGAAGATAATCTTGGAGTTATAGAAAGTGGTTCCCATAACACAGCAGTACCAATTACTCCACACCTTTTCCAGACCAGCTGGTACATTAGATGGCTTCTCTTGGTAACCTGAGAAGATTCACAAACCTATAGTATAGAATACTGTTTTCTGATCTTTTATGCAAGGCTTCGTGATGCCTTATATTTATCTAGCATAACCTTTGAATATGGTTCAGTAGTAGATCGTAAGTTTTCCACAAGCAATTTTTAAAGCTCTGTGTTTATGAAGCTGGTGGCATGTTTATAAAGTTGTGTAGCATGGAATTATTATACATAAAACTGATAAATCAGTGTATATGAGAAAAACAAGTTTTCCTACCTACATTATTTAATCTGTGCTGAGAACAGTTAGAGTTAAGCAAGGAAAAGCAGAAGAAAATAATGTAGATTTTCCAATGCAATACACCTGACATTCCCTTTTCTAAGCAGATTCAGATAGACATACTGCAGAATGTGAACTCCTATTGACAGTAAGCAGAAGTATAATATGGCAGTGAAACTGGTAACTTAAGCATTTGCAAAGAGATTGCCTACTCTTTAAGGCAGGATACTTTCAACAATCAAATAAAAATCTATGCAAGTTCATTTTGCTAAAGATACTGTAATTTTCTACTACCAAGATGTACTGCATTTTGTTATTTTATGGCCACTGGTGCTATTCCATCATTCTGTGGAAAAAAATCATCTACAGTATTGTCCATTTCTTTTTGTGATAAGGACAATATAAGCTTTCCACATAAATGAAACTAGATTGAGATTGTATATTTTAAAAACCCAAAACATTCCCTTGTGATGCTATCTGAAAACAGCAGCATGCTGCATCCACTATTGTCACTTTTTTCACATTGAAAATATTGTATGTATAGCAAAGGTAGCTTTGTAAATCAGTTATATACTGAAATGGCAAGTCAGAATTACACAAAGAAACAGAAAACAAAAAGAAATTCATAAACTGCATCTTAATATGACAAGAAAAGATGAGGCTTATGATGACAAAGACCAAGCAGAATATGAATACTAGCAACTTCTTAGGAAATGTGCACTAGGGCATAACATGAAAGTTGCTTTGTAATGAAAAAATTTCTTTCACCCCAAGGTGAATTTGATGCTGGAAGACATTTCTATGAAGAATATTGTTTTCTTGAAAAAAATGAGATAATCATGACTCTTTAATTATTAGCTGAGACTTATGACAAAATACGTGTGCACCCAGAGTTGCTAATAGCACCTGGCTGATGTAGGTCTTTGTTCTTTCCACACAGCTCAAGTCACATGAGGATACCATTGACCTTATTTCAAGGAAGAATTATTCATGTCATTTCTTTTACTTATAGGGGTTGTTCACCCACTCACGCCTGACTGAAATAGAAAGGATGGATTTACAAATCCAGTGCCAGACACACTGGGTTGACAAAGTACTTCATTTAATATGTAAAATTAGTTCCAGAGCTATGAAAGGCAGAGGAACAGACAGATCCAGCATGCTCATTGAACTCTATGATATGAACTTTACTATCACTTAGGACCTCAAGCAGTCACCTGTCAACTTCTATAGCCTCTTCTCGGTAGACTTTTTCTCTCTATCTTTAATACAGTCCATATACTTGTCTAGCCACACTGCTCCATTAGTCATTTGTTTTCTTTCCACTTCCACTATCATCTCTGCACTACCATCTTTCCCACAACAGAACATCTGAAAACCTAGCATTCTTGAAGATGCCTTTAGAGGACTGCTCTCTGAAATGTAGACTTATTCCCCACCCCCAGTCACCAATCCTTCTCTTTTCTTTAAAATCTAGGGAAAGAAAACAAAAACTATGACATGCCAAGGTGACAAAGGAAAGCTATGTTAAGCAGAGAATTAAATTCAAGATAGCTATAGTCTTCCCAAGAGGACATCCTTCATATCTTCCAAGTCCCCTTTCCCTCTTCCTTAAATCCACTATTACTGATAATTGGAATTTAGCCAGGGCAACTACTTGTAAAACAAATGGCTAAAATTACGAGAAGTCTAAATCTTTTTGGTTCTACATGTGAAATGAAAGATATCTCTGCCTAGCAAGTAATGCTCTTTACACTTGGGTCACAGACCTTGGGATAACTCAGGCTACACTTAAACCCCTGCTAGAATCTGGCCCTAAGAGAAGAAATTCTATTAACTTACTTTCATTCTGAGTAGAGTATCCATGCAGTAGGAAAAATAATGTTCAACCACTACAGTTTGGAGTCTTGTTCAGAGTAGACAAATATTCCCATATATAGAAGTTTTAATGGATTTCCTGTGCTGGTACTAGTCCAGCCAAGCCCTATTCAGCATTAGAGGTGTGCCTTATATTCATAAGACACCTTATATTCATATTTTGCAGAGATATGTTCTGTGTTGTCCACTTTTGGTAAGACATGCTAGGGGGCATAGCACTGGCTGCCAGTTGTCTTAATATTTATTAAGTGACTCATAAAGGTCAGCATGTGACAAGAATTGCTTGTTCTGTCATACACCATTACTCGAATGGGCATTACAGCAACCAGCACTTCTACTCACATTTTAGTCCAAAGTGACTGCTGTTTTCCACAATGATACAAGAGGACTATCAGGTAATAACTACCTCATGACAAGCTTATTTTGTGGAACTTGAGAGCCCAAGCAGTGAAGGGATTAGTTGTGCTGCTTTTATAGGCCATTTTGATATTGGTATGGAAAGTAGCTAAACTAACAAGATGGCAGTTTATCAGTTGAGTATCTTTCTATTTCATATCTTTTATGTAAGTGCATCCATTTCCATGCTTATTCCATTATCTCACTAATACAGGAAATAATTGTGAGGCTTTCTTTCAAATTGAGCTCTGCATCATTGACTCTATTTTATCCTTGCTGAAGTTATGCTAACAAAAACAAGTATATGAGCTTTGACTGGTCTTGTCACAGCCATTATCTTTCTCCTGATGGCTTTTTGAGTTCAACATGAGCTATTTACATGTAGCTTTTGGAATCACAGAAGCAAGGGCAGGGAAGGACCTCAGGAGGTCATCCATTGCCTCTCTCTGCTGCAGGGCACAGCCAAAGAGCTAAACCACGGCTACATGATCTACATATCTGAGCTCTCCCTAGCTGTTACCATCTGATCCATGTCCACACAACAGCTGCTGGTGGCTTTTTACCTCAGCTTCAAGATCTGATCTGTTTATAGATGATTTAACCCGAATAGATGATGTGATCCATACTCTGCGTATACAGCTCTTTTCACTCCATGCTCTTACAGTCTCCTTTCACAATGCTCTGTGTCCTCTGCAGGTCTGGAAATCTACACATTGCAGTGGAAAGAAGGGCATTTCCACTGTCCCTACAACCACTCTATGATCTACAAATAGTTTCATCAGTCTCTGTGTCCTCAGATAAATCCTCTGCTTCCACAAGCCTGAGTAGTTATAAACAGCAAGACATGATACTGTCTTAAAAAAGCCACAAAACTTTCCAAGAAACTGATTACCCAACAGAAAATGAAGAAAAAGGGGAAAAAGTGACCATAATGTAACAGGTAAGCAAAATGAATGAGACTCAGTTTCCTGCTTTGTTTCATTTGCAAATCACTCAGACAGAAATGTCATTTTGAAAATAAAGTTTGCTGAGGCTGCAAGGAGCTTTCCTTGAAAATCCTTTTGTACAGTGGGAATTCCACTGGGAGTTTGTGACTTGGATAATGAAGTGGTGTGAGTGCTGGTGGTCTCTGTTCTAGAAATACACTCCTTATGCATATGCTGGGTTTATTCCTGAGGCATGCATCATCTTCATACTACCAGGTATTGGTAAAAGTGCTATGGCAAGGCATGTATGTAATTGTAGGAACGTGTGTGCAACTATAAGAATTTATCCACAGCAAAACCACAGCAGGGGAGCAAAATTCTACTCACTCAGCAGGAATTTAGCCAGCAAGTCTTAGATTTCATCCTTGAGATTGTCCCTCTCTTAGAGTTACGGATGAGGTAGAAAAGTATTGCTGGCTTTGCACCAGAGGGGGGACATCAGACAATGAGTAAACTGCTCTATCACTGCTGCTGAGGGGGTCTCAGAAATAATCCCAAATCACTGCCCAAGAAACCTTGTCCTTTTGCTTTTTTCTGATGGAATAGCATTAGCAAGCTTTACAGTTTAAAACCTTGTGTAGGTTTTGTGGGGTTTTTTATCCTCCATTGGGTAGGACTAACCTGCTGCAATGTGCTCACATGATACAATCAACAGTGAACTAAGGGCAATCCCAGGGAGACAAGCCTAATAGTGTGGAACAGATTTAGAACAACCAGAAGGGGCACAGATCTGAAGTGTGATGGCACATTTCAAGGGATCTAAAAATACACAGTCTTTTAGAAATTTTGAGCTTCAACCCACTGTGTAGCAAGGGAAAAAAAAAACAAACCATAGAATCATTTAGGTTGGAAAATACCTTTAACATTGAGTCCAACTCTAAACCTCACACTGCCAAATCTACCACTAAACTCTAATAATCCCACAGCCTGCTTATAAATGAAAGCCTCATAGCCACCTCAACAGAACTCATACCCCAGTGCTCTCAAACTTGCACAACCTCACTCTGTATAGAACATACTTCATAACAAATGTCAGGGGATAAAAATGAGAAGTACACTCAAAGAACCTTAGAAAAATTAAATGACCAAGATATTAATTTCCTGATGTAAGTCCCAGGCAAAAATTACAGAAATATAGTCCATTCCCGCCTCAGGATGGTGCCCTATGATATGGGGTATTGCAATATGCCCCAGGACAGGACAGCATTGTAAGAGAAAAAAGGTTTCGTGCCCATCTGGATCTGAAAAATAGAGGGCCTGATCTTGGGAACAGAAACTGAAATAAGTGACTTGCACATCTATCAACAAAGTTGCTTCATGTTTTCAGCCCCAAGTCTAAAACTCGATATGTCAAAGACAAAAATATGATATAGCACTATATTATATGCTGGAAACAGTTGATTCTCAGCACCCAAACTCTAAACAGTTAAGCCATGCTAAAAGTATTTCACGTTCACAGATGGCAGACACATATCTAACTGCCTGTTAGTGTAAGGATATGTAAAGGACCATGTTTCCAGCTCTTCACCTTCAGAAAATAATAGAGACATTGTCCTAAATTCCAGTGATCCAAATGGAATGGATACAAATGGAGGAGGACTCAGTGCATATGAATCATCCCAACAACCAAATCCAGATTCTTCTCTCAGTTTGCTTAGTTCCTTTTTAGGCAAAGTTCCCATTTATATTAATGTGACTACTTTCACATGGGAAAGTCTTAAGTGTAAGAGTTGTTGCACCACTCCTAGACATGGACCATGGCCCGTAAGCACACATTTATCAGAGAGCTGACAGGTAACACATGACATACCACAGCTGATTGAAGAAGACGTTTTTGGGAAAAATAAATTAAATGTTGTGAATTAACTTTACAGATCAAAACCCAGAAAAGCACAGGAGGCCTGTTGAAGAATGAATGTTTTCATTATTTAATTCTTCTGCTAACAAGAATATAATGTATAAACTGCACAAGAAGAAACTAAATTCTTTTTTATTCAGGGTGGATTAATTAACCTCATCGAGATTATTTCTAGAACTGGTAATTTTAGATTATTTAGAAAAGTTTAGCTGAAACCAAAGCCGCTGCTTAGCTTTTAAGGACTAAAATGTTGGTTTCAGCTGGGGTAGAGTTAACTTTTTCCACAGTGACTGGTATGGGGCTGTGTTTTGGATTTGTGTAGAACATAGAGTTGATAATATAGAGATGCTTTTGTTATTGCTGAGCAGGGTTTACACAGAGTCCAGGCCTTTTCTGCTTTTTGTACTGCCACACTGGTGAGGAGGCTGGGGATGCCTAGGAGGGGGCACAGTCGGGACAGGTGACCCCAAGTGACCAAGGGGATATTCCAGACCATGTGACATCATGCTCAGTATATAAAGTGGGGGGAAGAAGGAGGAAGACTGGGACATTTATAGTGGAGGTGTTTGTCTTCCCAAGTCACTGTTAGACGTGATAGGGCTCTGCTCTCCTCGAGATGTCTGAACACCTGCCTGCCCATGGGAAGCAGTGACTTAATTCCTTGTTTTGCTTTGCTTGCATGTGCAGCTTTTGCTTTCCCCATTAAACCATGTTTATCTCAACCTATGGATTTTCCAGCTTTTACCCTCCTGATTTTCTCCCCAGTCCTACTGGTGGGGGAGTGAGTGAGCAGCTATCTGGGGCTTGGTTACTGGCTGGGGTTAAACCATGATAAGGACCCAGAAAACTTACATATAGCAATCCTAAGAAGTACCTAAAACAGCTAGATAAATCATCTATAACAAATGCATGCTGTGAAAATAAAAGCAACCAGGAAATGCAACCATATCATAGATTTCCAAGTCTAGAGCTTAGGAAGATGAAGATGCCAAGAAGCTATTTGACAGGCTAAACACATACAGTGTGGCTTCCGGAAGAGGCTAACACCAAGGCTTCCAATGGACATCAGTGACAAGTGGTGTTCCTCAAGACCAGTGTCATTTAACATCTTCATTAATGATATAGACAAAAGGATCAAGGGCACCCTCAGCAAATTCACAGGTGACACCAAGCTGAGTGGTGCTATTGAAACACCTGAAGGATAAGATGACATCCAGAAGGAGCTGAACCAGCTCAAGTGAGCCCAGGGCAATTTCATGAGATTTAACAAGACCAAGTGCAAGGTGTTGCACCTGGGCTGGGGCAACCCCCGGTATCAGCACAGGCTGGGGATGAACAGACCAGAGCAGCCCTGCCCAGAAGGACTTGGGGGTGCTGCTGGGTGAGAGGCTGGACGTGACCCAGCCATGGGCACTCCCAGCCCAGAGAGCCAAACGTGTCGTGGGCTGCATCCAGAGCAGTGTGGGCAGCAGGGCCAGGGAGGGGATTCTGCCCCTCTGCTCTGCTCTGGTGAGACCCCACCTGCAGTGCTGCATCCAGCTCTGGGGTCCCAGCACAGGAAGGACATGGATCTGCTGGAGTGAGTGCAGAGGAGGCCACCAAGATGACTAGAGGGATGGAATATCTCTGCTACCAGTCTGGATGGAGCTCTGAGCAACCTGGTCTAGTGGAAGGTGTCTCTGCCCATGGCAGGGGGTTTGGAGCAAGATGATCTTTAATATCCTTTCTGTCCCAAACCATTCTACAATTGCATGACTCTATGAAAACCAAAAGGGATTGGAACTTGCTGGAAATATGTTTAACAATTCAGTTTGGAATAGAACTGTGCTTTTAACTGCTGCCAGTAGAAGACTAAATGAATGCTGTTCTTCCTTGTTCTGCAGCTATTTACTTGCATACAGATATGTATATACCAGTCACAGCAGTACTGCTCCCAGGAAGGGAGACTAAAGTAATGGTTTCAGAGTTACAGAGTCCAGTAAAAAGTTAGATTTATGTAGAAAGTGATTTATGATTTTCAGAAGAAAAGGAGGTGACAGCACAATATCTGCAGAGGATGCTCTGCTTTGGAATGATATGGCCAGAAGGGAGTATGAGTATGCAGTTTGGCTGAGGATATACAGTATGATGGACCAAGACTACACTTCTTTCCTTGGCTCTTCCTGTGTCACAGGTTGCAGATATCTTCAACACCAGGGCTTACAGCCTTCCTCTGAGTAGGTCTCATCAATAAGGAATTAAAACTGCCTATGGTATCCAGTGTTTCATCTTATATAATGACTCAGTGTTGCAAGCTCATGGAGCTTAGCCAGACTGAACAGTGGAAAGTTTTCAATTTGTTTTTTTCTTTTCTCAGACAAGATTTTTGAGGCTACTATCTATTTCTCTGCTCACAGATCCCTGTTCAGAGCCCACTGACCATCAATTTCACAGATCTCGCTGCAGGGTGCTTCAGTTTTGAAAATTGCTCAGTTCCCACAGTTATGCTATTCCTAGCATGTGAACAACATAGTTACAGCATTCCTCCTGGGGGACGTCCCTCAGAGCGTATGATCTTTTAAAGGAGAGACCCGAGATCCACAATCAAATTATCAGATATGAGTTTACAAGATTGTCCTTATGAGGAAGTATGATTCAGGAAAGCAATTAGCTGACTTTAGAACCATAAAGTTTATGTATAATATTTGTGTTGCAAGGCAAAACTCTGTATAAGCAGACATTGGGTAACAGTGGAAGCTGTGCTGCCCATGTCTAACATTTACCTCCCTATTACGCTGCAATAATCATGTTACGCAGGGACAGGCCTCCTGGAAGTACAAGCAGGCTTTGTGTGATAGATTGCTGGTATTCATGCAGAAAAGCAAGACCACCAAACCTTTGCACTTGTCAATATTTGTACTCTAGCAGCTGGTGGCTAATGGCTTAACACATTGATTCTTGTTGCCACCCTCCCCCCTGTATTCCAGGAAAAATAAGATTCAGTTTCCCAACTCAGGCATTAGAAAAAAATCGAAAATGCAACCCAGGCCCAGCCTCCAAAATAAATATCCTTTATTCTCACAGAGTCCCACACATCCAGATACACCCTGGGCTTTTCTTAAAAGCAAAACGAAATTCAATATAAAACCCAAACCAGAATCGACCCCACCCATTACCAGCAACAAACCCAGCAAGGATAGTGACGTGTATTTCAGATGCAAAGCCTTAGTGTTTGGGCTGTGCAAAACAGGAGATTTCTACTTGACCTAGAACCAGAACCTAAGGCTTATAGACTCACATTTCAGTACTCCATCGGCCAGGTTAGGACAACCTACCCAGTGCTTCCCCACCCAAATCTTGCCTGCAGGTATTTGCATCCAACTTGCAACCATGTCTTGGCGGAGGTGGGGACGGGAGGTTCAAGCAGCATCCTCAGCAGTGAAGTATCACCTCCTACATCTCTGAACAGCATTGCATCAACTTAGAAGAGCTACCTCTCACCATTTCCACTTAAGTAAAGGATGAAGTAAACACAAACCAAATCCATCCTCTGCAGGAGCATGGTCAGCACAGGCATAGCTCTGCAAAACAGCCCACAAAGGGTCAAAGACCTGGAGGTCACCTCCTTTGTCTGCCAAGACCAGGCATGGTCTTCCCATCCACTGAGCTCAGCATAGACCATTACAGATCATTTTACTCCTCTTGTTTAAGAAAATGGTTCTTTTATTAACTAGGAACTCTCTGCTTGGCAAAACCAAACAGATATGTATTGCTCTAAGTGGGCAGCCACATTTCATGCTGTGTCAGGGTGGAACTCCCCAGTAATGTGTGATAGTTATAGTTTGATTTCATTAATGAATGTCTGAAAGTATTTGGTTTCAGTTTCACATGTTTGAAAAGAAAAAAATGGAGATGGGAAAGAGAAAACAAATATGGCCCAAGAAATCCTCAAATTCTTTTATGCTGTAAGTTTTCTGCCAAGGCTGTCCACAGAAATAGAAGCAGAGGAAGGACATTTATAATAAGGTGGTGCTTTTGCAGACTCTTCCTTTTAAAAATTGATTTTGCTAGAAGCCTTAGCACAATTCTCAATTTATAGCAAGATTGTGGCATGATTACAGAAGAATACAGGGCATCCCTTCAATTCAAGGATCCCACTCTTAGGCCTGGTGCTGCCGAGAGATGCTGTGTGAAACCTATTCTCTCCGCCTGTACGCAATCCCAGAGATGGCTGATGCATTTCACATAACAATAGTCAAGGTGAAGTACACAGATGTTAGAAGCCAGAACTGAAACTGAGAACAACCATCTTCTGTAGCTTCAAGAATATCTTCATTAAGCAACAGCACAGCAGATTTTCAGCCTACATTTATTTGTTTGTATGCAATGGCTTGCTTATTTGTCTGTCATAATTACATTTACCTATTTGTAAAGGTAATTATGAGAGTGATACAAGCATAAGCCAAAAAGTATACTTTTTATATGAACACTTCTCAATTAAAAAAACTGGTATTGCAATGGAAATGTGTTTTTCTTTTTTCTTTTTTTTTTTTTTTGAGAGAAAAGACTTGTCATTTTTGCTGGAAATATTTTTTTCCGAGATTAGGTGAAATAAATTTACAAATCAGTATTTTGGCTCAAGACTTACTCAAATCTGACATTTTTTGGAGGATCCTATTTTAGAAAATGCCGTGTATACACAGGATTGTAGATTCATTTCTTTCCCTATTATTTTTAAAAGTTTTTTTTTTTTCACAGAAATCACTTATGGATTTGCCAGAAAGATAATGCCTGTGAGTATATCATCCGCATTCCTCAGAGTACCACAAAGAAATTACTATTCCTAATCCAGGGTGTTGAAACCAGATGATCTCTAAGGTCCCTTCCAAGCCAAATCATTCCATGACTTTAGTTCTAGGTTTCTGGCTTTTAAGACAGACATCTTAAACTAGGATCAGCAACATTTAGCTAAAAGTCCTTTGCATTATTTACAAAAGACAGTCAGGAAGTAAAGTGAAACCAGTAAGTTACATAAAGTGGCAGAAACCTCTGGGCGAGGCTCCAAGATGATAGGTTGCTTCAGTTAAAAAATAAAATGCCTGACCACTTGAGTTGTGACAATATATTGCCAAAATAAACTACAATTATTTATTCAGATGATGTTCCTTTGGCTTTCATTTCAGGAAAACTGCCAGAAAATAAATGAAGTATTCACTGAGTCAACAACACAGAAAAGACACTTAAAGAAAGATCTGAAGTCAGAATGTGCAACACAGTTCATTTAACTAAGCAATATACTTAGATAAAGACTAGTTTTTCTTTAGCTTATTAGAATTTCTTTTCATAATTTAAAATTTAATTGTTTATTTAGAATGAAAATAATTAAATAGTGGAGTGAATTATGCCACCAACAAGAAAAGGCACAAAAAATAATAATTTTATTTCCATTTATGATAAATATTTTCATCTCCAAATTTTCTCATTCTTATCAACACCACTTGGCCAGTTTAGCCTTTAGTGATTTTGCTACATGATTTATTATATGCAGAGGACAATGAAGTCAATCCTTACCTTCTAGTTGTCTGGGGATTTTTCATTAAACATGTACCTAAGGGTCTGGTTTATGGGTGCAAAAAATATGGATGGGGCAGTGGTCAGGCGTTCATCAGCCACAATCAATGTGGAAACACACCATGAAAAAAGCCGGGCAGCTTGAGGTGTGAGTGCTGGGTGCTAACAGCTGCTGCCTTGCATGGGAAATGGGTGGGAATACTCTGACTTGCCTTGGGCCACCGTCTGGAACATGGGCACCAGTGGAAGCTCAGGAAGGGTGGAATGGTGGCAGTGACAACAATGGAGAGCTGAGTGTGGTGGGTCAGCTAAAGAAAGGCACACAGGATGTCAGGATGTAAGAGCTGAGAGCCCATGGTATGCCTGCTTCTAACTCCATCTGTGTGTCACTGCATGCTTGAAGCAAAGCAGGCACTGGAACAGAAAGGTAGTACACCCAGCTGCTGTAAGAGCAACTCCTGTAGCGTTAAAATACTTTCTGGGTAAAATCACTTAACTGATACATCTGATAGGGCAACCTGTTCCTTAATGCCTAAAGCCTGACTAAGGCAAACCATATGAAGACAAACTAGATTAAAATGTACCCTGTCCACAGTTCATATGTTTGTTAAGTCAATTAGCTCATACCTACAAAAACAGTGACATAATTCTCTCCCCTTACCTTTTTCCTGAGGAGGTCTATACCTCTGGAGCAATTGATGTAACCCTGTGCATGATTTTCACTAACTGTCTGGCAGTAAATGAAACTCCCAAAATTGTCTCATTAAACCTGACTAACATTTGGGTCTAAAGCACTCCAAATGAAGAGTGAGCCAATTTCTCTGTAAAAGACCTACTAACAATGAGAGAAAACATGAATAGAGAAGTTTTGAAGAACCTTAAGTTGCATTCTGTTGCTAAGGGATACACTTCCTTGGTATACATACTCCCATGCTCTCAGCAAGTCTGACTCACAAGAAGTCTGGTTTTCAGTAAATAATGAAAGCCCTACACCAATGAAAACAATGCAGGAATGGTCAAAAATGAAGTAAAATAAAATAACATGCAAATTAAATATTACTTTACACTCTGGACAGTACCTAGGGTGCTTTACCATCAGAGTGCTCTCTTGTAGGCTGCATAAAGCGCCTGGAAAATTTATGTTGAGACAGATTGGACTTTGTTCCATTTGCAAAGTGATGTTTTTACCACCCTGCTCCCCTTCAATTGAGCCCAAACAGCTTCTTGCTATTTTTGTCCCTTTTTTTTTCCCTTTTTTCCTCTGCAGCAAATGCCACTGCCAAATAACTTTCTCCCACGATATCTCCCTGTCCCTCTCACTTTTCATAACCTTTACTTGTTACATGGAATGGTTTTAGAGACACAGAGGTTAAGGCCAGAACTTACCCAAGTGACTTCCACTTTTGGATGTCTCCATATGGGGTATCTGAAACTAGTGACACCTTGGGGATGAAGTTTTTTGTTCCCATGAAGTTCAGAGAAAGCTACTGGTAGTCATAACTTCTAAAATTAGGAATTATTTCTGAAAATTTTCACTAATATTCTTTACCCTAAAGGTCACTGTGTGAGACAAATCCCAAGTCCTAATGCTGGTCTTGGCATTTGTTGGGTGAATTACAGAGGAAAGCCATAACCAACTTGTTCCTCCATAACTGCAAGATTTTCTCTCTCATTCTGTTATGCTTCCAGCAGTATGACTGCTGGAATGACTGGCTCTGGATTTCCTATGGTATTTCTCTGAAACTATTCACATGAGTGAAGATAATAATGAGCTTAGAGACTGATCTTAACTAACTAATTCAAAATATTTTCAATTATGGAAGCTACGTGCTCAAAAATGCTAAAAAAATCTGTATTTTAAAACCAACATAGAATGTATAACTATATTATTACATATATTATTATCTGTATAACTCTATAGATTAGTAATCAAAATATACAACTTGAAAATCTGAGACAATTATAAAAGAGAAGCCTATTGCAATAAATGTGGAGAAAATACAGAGTAGGAATTTTACCTTTTGTTCACCTGAAAACCAGGTTAAGGGAAATCTTCTCCTATTTTCAAAAGGTCATATGTTGAGCTATTAATCCTGTGACTCACAAGTCAGTAAAAGGTCAGTGGTTTTTTCATGTATACACACTAACTATTATAATACAACAAAGTTAAAAGAAAATCCCCATTGGGGCAGGATAATAAAAACCGGAAAAGAAATGTGAGAAATAGGGGAAGAAGAAAAAATTTAAAGGAGCTAACTTTAAAATGCAACATTGTTTTTGATTTTTACAACACAGGTGTTACAAGAGGGGGAAAAAAAAAGACATTAAAAAGTTCTTGGCATAATTTTTTATGCAAACATAGGAACTTTCTGATAAATCCCTTACCCCAAGTTTTTTCCCCTTTTTCCATTATTGCACTTACTACTAAACTTCCCACTAAAATAAATAATTTCTATTAAATCCTGTGTACTAAATCCTGTAGTTCTTGTTCAAGCAAAAATTCCTGCTGACTTAAGTAGAAATTGCATTTGAGCAAGGTTTTGATCACACATTTTGTAGTCTTGACTGCTGTAAGTGGAGCAGCAGGAAATTATATCAAGCAGGTGAAAATTTGCATTTAACAGCTGTCCTTCTGTAATCTGCTTCTCCTAATGCACTTCACATCTGGAGGGATACCATGCTAACCAGCATTTTGTTAAAACATCTCTGAAGTCAGGAGTCTTCATATGGCTTCTTCTTTGCCTCTGTATACAGCTGAATAGAGAGGGATGTGGGTTTAGAGAACATTTTACATTATGTGTAGTTAATTTAGCCATGTTTGTTATCAAGTTTACAAATGCTAAACACTGGAGTCTTTAATGTAAAAAGACTTTAATGAAAAAAGAGTGCCTGTGGCTTTATGAAAATTATGTGTGTGAGGTGTTTCTGTTACTTTGAATTCCAACCAAAACTACAGCAATGTACCAGTGTTGTTGGACGGGATCCTGCTTTGGCTGGAACAGAACAGATTGAAGTGCTCTTCTTTTCAGAGGCCTCAGGTCTAATACTGTCTTACATTTCATACCTAGGCAAAATAAATTAGTATCTTCCATGCTAAAACAAGAAAAGCAGTATTATAGGAAACAGAAATAAGTCTTAATGGCTTAACATGAAAAAAAAATTGACCCCTGGATTAAATGCTGTTGACTGAGGTTAACCAATACTTTGCTTTTGGCTTAAGTGGGGTCTGCAGTTGACCTAGAAGCCTCTGTTCCAGTTTCAAAGAGCAAGTTTAAAGTTTCTTGTCTGGAGATGAAGCTTGTAGAGTGCTGTTGCATTAGTGAGTAGACACCAGAGACAGTCAGGAGTAACCTATTCCCTATTTTGAGATAAATGATTCCAACACTCAAAAGATGTGGCTACAGTAGCACATAAAGTCAGGGGAAACTTAAGAAATTCACATCTTCTCAGTAAGATATGCTACTAAATTTAAAACCTCTGCTTTATGTCAAAAAGATATTTTAACCCATATGCATACCACTAAGTGAAAGCCAAGACATATATAAGGTTTTGCCCTTTCTGAGTGACTCCCATGAATATGAAGGTCTGTCTTTAGATCTTAGATGTTTCATAAAACAAAAGGATTATTGTTAATCACTGATATTGTCTTTTTCAAGAAGCAGCATGAGCAGCTCCTTCCATCCTGAGACAGAGAGTCTGAGTAAGCGACCACTGTACTGTTTAGCTCTGGAGTTAGGGGGGCTCCTGGAGCTTCCCATCCTACACACACTGAACCTCAGTGGCTGACTTTATACCTTGAAGATTTTGCTCACAACTCACTGGGATGAAAGGCTCCATGTAACTGCACAATGATGTCTCATTACCATGACATGCAACTGGGAAAAGATTCACATAGAGAAAACATTCACCTGGACTCCTGATACAATCAGTAAAGAGCCCAAGGGTATCCAGATTCTAAATACTCCAAGTAAGGATATTTACTACCATTCAGAGAGCACTGTAGCTCTGTTGTCACAGTAACAAGTAGCAGCAATACCATTACTGAACCAAATCACATTTGCAGTCTCCCAGCATTGTATTCAACAGAATATATCTGAATGCTTTCTATTTGCTAGCAAAAAGAAGGATGTTAGCCTAAATGATTAGTAGGGACACAGGATTATGCTCTTATTTCATCTCTTATTTCAAAGGAAAGCAACATAGCTGGAAAATCATGAATGCATTTTTTAAAATATAATACATAGCATATTCTCTAATGTTCTGCTGCGACACAAGACAATTCAACCTTAATCAAACTTCAGAACTCTGGTCATTCGTTTGCAAATGTTAAAGTTTTGGGTTGTTTCTTTTGCGGGGTTTGGGGTTATTTTAAGAAATCTGTTGTTGTAGTGTGCTATGACCAGGTTTTGGTTTTCCCGATGGCCAGGCACTGCCATCTCCCCACTTCCTCCCCCGGTATTTGGTTTCTCCCCCTGGAAGGTTCTGTGTCCCCCAATCCGCTGCAAGCCCACCAAATTCAAACCCCGCGCCCCTACACCATAGGGTGTTTTGTATCCTCCCCCGCCCACTTGCAAAGGTATATATGTTACTGTAAAGCGCCATGCCGGTGCTTCCCGGCACAAACCCAGTGCCCAAATAAAACACCTTGGGAAGCCCCTCTGCCTCGTCTCTCCTTCCTTGGCACCCTGGACCACCGGTGGATTAGGTGAACCCCTGCTGGACCTTCGCCAGCCCTCCCGCGCCCCTGAGCAGCTCAGTCAGCCCCTGGAACCGCAGGCGGGTGCCCAGCACTTTAGCCAGCGGTACTGCGGCAATCAGTGACTATTGATATAATTAAGAACTATTCAGTGGGTTGCCATAGAAAACCTATTTTTTCAGCTAACCCAATACCTTTACAGATATTTGAGTTACTTAATGCTTAACTGGCAGTAGAAGATGAGTCTTATATTTAAGAATCAGCATGGATGGCCTATTTAATATAGAGAAAATATTTGTACTCATTAAAAACAAAAACCACTTTAAAGCATCTTCTATCCTAGTTTTGCCAGAAAAAAAAAAAGTTAACTTCCTCTTATATTTATCAGGTACTTGCAGGGGAAAAAAATGTAATAAAAATACTAGAGGAAGAATCCCAATCTTTATGAAGTGAGAGTTTGATTAATTTATTCTCTTTGCTTGTGTCATTTCATTTTGATTGTGTCGCAGAAACACTCATCTTGGAAGAGGAATGTTCGCTGCCTGTGACTGGTTTTCATGCTGAGTCATTGCACCATCTGATTTGGAGATCTTAGAAACAAGCATGTTCACTTCGGAGTCTGGCCTACAGGACATAATGGAACTGAGTTTGAAAATATGTTTTCTCAAACAGGTACTGAAAGCGGCCCAAGGATGCAGAAAACCCTATAAAGTGTTTTCCATGCAGCTTCAGAATGAGCTTCAGGAACTTCCTATACTTTAGAGAAATGTACCTTTTTTACAAACATTCTTTCTAACATGTTGATAAAATACTGTGCATGTGCTCATTAAACACTGTTTAGAGAAGACCTGCTCCAGTCAACCGCACTGGTTTAACGTAAATACTGTTGAATGTCACTGACAGGGCACCAGCTAAGCCTTATCCCTGCTGTTCGTATCCACGAAATCTCACCAAGATCCAGCTATCGAAAGTGAAAACTCTCTCTCTCTCAAGGTAACAGAAACCTCTAGAGCCACCTCAGGTAGACAGGGATTTAACAGCCCAAAAGAGAGAGCAATAAGAGCTAGTGTGGCCGCAGCTACTAATGACCAGTATAGCCTAAATCCCACTTCAGTTCCCACACTGGAAGTTCCCCATTGGCTGGAGCTAAGTATAAATGGACTTTCTAGGCTAGATTCACACTAGATTAATTACTTTTAGTGGTCAAATCTGAAAGGAGAAAATACCACACTGATCATCCCCCATGTGAACTGCCTGCTTGTTTTCATCAACTATATTTCAGTCAGATCCTTTGAATGTTAGTTAATCACAATAACCATGTCACAGAAGATATTTTAGATGAATTGTCATGTTTGAGGCCATGAAGATCTGATTACTTTCATTATTATTACCCTGCCTAAACACTCATCTTTCTAGGGATTTTCACCTCTGGTTTCTACATACTCCAGCACTGGACATCAGCAAGAATATAATTCCCCTTTTCATCTTCCCCCTCCCAGCTCACCTATTTGGTGTTGAAAACACCCCAAATCAGTTGGTAGGGAAGAATATGCACCACTGTACAGCCATCTCAGCAATACTGAAGCTGCATCCAGTGCTGCAGTAACAACAGCTGCTTTTATTGCAAACAACTTTGGCATGATTTGGGCAAAGAAGATTCAACAAACTTTCAATTTGGCATGGATATAAAGGAGAGAAAAGTTTTGCACAGTATGATTCCACACCACTTAAAATTAGCCTGTGATTTCAGTCTAGCTTATAATTTCAAGGTCAGTCTTAGTTAATGCTTTCAAATAGCACTCTTGAAGAGGTGCCTTGCAAAGAACTGTTGTTAAAAATACCACGTTCAGTACTTGCTAAGTAGTTCAGTCCAACTATGCAAGAGTTAAAAAAGTCCTAATCATACAGAAAAAAAATAAATTCAAAGTCCATTGTTAGTAGGGAGAGGCAAGCACAAATAGCAGTTAGTAAATGCTAAATAGGACATGCAAAAAGACTTCCATCACATAAATAGAGATAATTATAGGGTTACCGAAAATTCCTACAGAGTAAATTTGAGAAGTCATATGGCTAACAAGAACTACTGAGAGAAGATCTCTTCTGGTGCAAGAACAGAAAGGTGGACAAGTACAGAAATGAGATGTCAACTGACTTTTAAGAAGAGCACAATAAACATGCAGCAGTATTGCAAGGATGAGATGGAGCTAAACAAATTCTAGTCTGTGTTTAAAAATAGGATATCATTAGAATCAGTAAAAGCAATATTTCTAGCCTTGTTTTCTAAGGCCCCATGACAGTACCCATGAGGACTGACTTTTGGACATTTCAGTATTAACCCCAACACACCTACCAGGCTTATCAGGTAGTACTTACTCTTGCCTCTGTCCACCCCTTTCTTCTGTTTCTATTTTTATTATAAGACTTCTTAACTCTCCACCATTAACTGTTGCACTTGCAGTAAGACAGAGAAGAGTTCAAAGCCAAGTACCAGAATGCAAACAGACAGGGCAAAGGCATAACTGTAAAGACAGATGAAGATGCCATAAAGTTGATTTAAAAAGAAAAAAAAAGGCAAAGAAAAGAGAATAAGAAAGAAATTATTGCTTTGGAGCTCCAGCATAAGTGGGAAAGGAAATGTTATATATTGGTATGTATTTTGATAGGCTTAATCTTTGTATAGCTATGTAATGTTGTAACTCTTAATACAGCAACACAGAGAATGGAAGTATGGATGTAATTGCTCAGGCAGAGTTATGAGGTATGCAGGCATACGTGAGCTCTTGCACACAGACCAGAACAAACATGAACACTTATTGTTGATTTGATAAAGAAATACAGCATATTTTGTGGTGTTCGCCAGCCAGCTGCCAGCTCGCTGCTAAATTGAATGTGCCGACAGTCCCTGCTGAGTGGTCTTGCTGCCCCACACAGCGTCTGAACCGCTCATTACTGGCTTTGCAGAGAATAAAGGAGATCATCGGGAGTAGTCAACAGTAAATGATCTTGCTGTTAAGCGTTCCTGGTTCACCCCTAATGAGAACATCCAGGTGTCCGGGATACGATTAAGGGTCACATACCAATAAGCTGTTCCAGCCTCTGCCTTCTCTCCCTTGACTTAGGAACCCTCACTTGATTATTAGTGGCACTTTGTAATTCACATGAAGAACTCACAAGTTTGGAAGAAGGCCAGCAATACTGATCATAACACTTGCATGGGCAACTTCTTCAAGCTCTCTTTTGCCACTCCACTCCATCACAATGGAATCTTTTTTCTAAAAAGACTTTAGGAAAACAGGATCACTGGTGCAGCTGGTATAAAGCAGCAGTGCTTATTTTTAGCAGACCTACACACTTTTACCAGCTGTTTAATGCCAATATTAAGCATGGAATATTGCTATTTGTCTATTCTTCTTGGAAAACATGGGCACAGCCACAGATAAGCAAGTAATGGCAAGGTCCCAGAAGCAGCCAGCCTGGAGGCCTGTGGTGTTGTGAAGGATCCTAGGCAAATTCAGGGGTGGTCTGATAGCTACAGTTGTGTTTGTACTCTGAAAACAGTGGTTTATTCTCACAGACAGTGTTGGACTGAAACTCAGACCTGTGTGTCTGCTCTTGCTAAGAGAAAGTAGGAGGTAAAATCCCAAAGGGAACTTTTGCAAGCAAAGCCCCTGCATTTCCCGGTGCTGTGCAAACATTTCTTCAGCTTCTGGCATCACACCATTTCAATTTCCTGCTGCACTCAGGCAAGAATATTTCTGTCTAACACATTTCAAAGAAGAGTGTCATTAGCATTAGTGCTTAAGGTCTTTGAAACTGCAAAGAAAAGGTAGGTGTGTCAATATGGAAGGTATTATGAGAGGGCAGCAAGGTTAAAATATTTCTATTTAAAGTTGACCAGCTTTAATGAGGAAATTAAATCATAAGATAGACACAGATTTTGTGAGATTTCATAAATTCTGTGTTCAAACCAGTTTGTCTCAAGTTTATTCTCAGCTATTCAGGTTTGTCGGCATAAAAAGGAAGGAAATAGTATTAAACAGCAGAATGATCCTATAAATATGTTTGTCAGCCTCTTCTACTAAGTAAGAGAATATTTTAATTTATTAGCTAAGTACCACTCTTTGTACCTCATCAGAATAAATGGTTTAGGATAATTTTAAAGCATTTTTCCATGGACCAGGATAGAGCCAGCAACCTATATTCTAAAAGTAATCTGTAAAAACCTTCCATGCTGTTTCTCAGAATTTGTGCCAACTCTTTTCACAGACAGAATACAAAAGACTATGTGAGGTGTCTGGCAGCTAAGAGTAAAACACGTACATTGAGCATGTTTTACCTAAATAAGTTAGCACAAGACAGGAGGAAGAGAAAACCCCTAAAGGGACAAATATAATTAATGAAAAAGTCTAAATCCTCCAGAAAACCAATGTCCTTTGGCCACTAGACCAAAATGTATCTCTTTCTGCAGCAAGCCCCTGGGACAATTACCTGCTTTTGCCCTTTGTCAATCACCTTTTTATTGTTTTTTTCAAGTTTTTGTAATCATATTAAACAAACTGTGTAAGTTGTGCGATTCTTTTATTTTACTGTTTTGGCTAATTTCTGGACAGAGTCCAGAGACTTGTCTCTCTGCCCCTGAAGTATGAGTCTCATCACATAGCACAGTAAAAATAAATCATGATTTGCATTTCCCAATAGCCTTCAAATAACTACATGGAGAAAAGCCAAACCCAGCCTCTTCATTGAAATAAACAGCTTGCATTTTCACATACCAAGATTGTTTCTTGTTCATCTAAAGAATAATTTCTGCCTCTGAATTTCCACATTACTGTGTCACTTACCACCAGCCACATTTCTCCCTGGTAGCTCACATAGTAAGTGCTTTGAGTCAGCCCGTCCAACCACAACAGCAAACTTTGATAGGATTTATTTCCACTATTGAAACATTCTGGCACGTATTCAGCTCATGACTCAGGGTGCTTATCTGTGAAGCGAAACTCCCTCTGGGCTGTGAAGAACCATCATCTCAATCACTTCTCTTTTTCCTCGGAAAAAACAAACAAACATTCAGCACACTTCTGAGTCTAGGTCCTTCCTTCTTTCTCATCCCTCGCCCAACCCTAGCCAGAGGCAAGCTCTGGAAATGTGAAGAACACAGGCACAACTGTTCTCAGCTTCTACCCTATGCTCATTATATTGGCAAAGTTCAAAACCATTTGCTTCTGTCATTGTACTTTTAAACACTGGAGTTCTAGAATATCAGCAAAATCCCAGCACCATTCTTTGAAACTGGTTCCTGCCTTCTATTTGTCAAGCTTTCATTCAACAAATGTATCACCATGTTTTCATATTTATCTGGCAGATTATTAGACATTCAGGCCTTAAGAATAACATGTGTCTTCAAAAGGGAACGTTCTCCCCACACCCTTTCTTTATTTTTTGACCGTATGCCCAGGTTTTTTAAATGTAGAGGAATCCTTCCAAAACTTGTGCGAAGTACACAGAAAGAAAACAGGTGCTAGAGACACTTTAAAAGAGCTGCCCATGGTGGTTAAGTTACAGAATTTAAGTTACAGAACAGGAATAAAGAACGGATGGATTTGTGTCCAAAGAATGACATATGTCCTTTACTTTTGTTTTACTTTTCTGACAAACAACCCAGGTAAAGGACACCCTTGCTCATTCATAAGATAAGTAGACATAAGACAGAGAGGTCATGTACTCACAAATGTTAAATCTAAAACCAATTCTAGTATAGTTAAAACAACACCCCAGCATAGTTACTCCCATGCAGGCAGCAGAACAAAACAAAACTGGAGTAGGGCAGGTAAAATCAGTCACTGTTATTGGGTTAGTTGTTCTGATGAAAACCTCAATGGTTCAGCTGAAATAGTTACTCTGGTACGAAGACATGAAGGCCATAGCTGCAGTACAAGATTTAGGAAAAGTAGGATCCTGAGCCATTGTAGTTCAGTGACTGTATTATCTTCAACAACATCTCCCACCCATGTTCTTTCCTTTGCAAAAATCTCACCAAATGCAATTTCAGAGGAATTCCAGATTTTGCAAGCAGGCTGTACTTGTTAAAACACAGAATAAACACTTTCTTGTAAAGAGTTAGCTTTACTAGTCCACAAACTAGCTTGGCTATTTTCTCTAGGACTGCTGGCCAAAGAAAAGAAATAAAGAAGCTGTCAGGAACAAAGCCTGGGCAGACAGCAGGGACAGGCAGAGGCAGAGACAGATGAAGAGAAATGGGTAGTAGTGTGGGTAAGGAAGCAGAGAAGTTTGAACTTCAGAGGAAGCCAAGGACAACCCTTGAGAGAGCAGTAAGAAAGGAAGTTTCTATACGTGCTTAGAATTGCACCTGCTGATCTACACAATGCAAACCCACGGGAAGTGACTCAATGGTCAGAGCCTGACACACAAAAGGAAGCATCCTATATTCCAGGAAAAGGTATTTGGCTTATGCATAGACCTAATGTTTTTGTTCAGGTCTTGAACCACAACTGCATTTGGTTGTGTTTCTTATATGCAGAAGTTGCCCTTTCTAACTTACTATTTTTAACTCAAGCCCATCAAAGAAGAAGAGCAATTTTTGAGGAAGATTTCAGTACTTTATCCACAGTCACATGAAAGAAGAACTAGAGTCATAGTGCTCTGAACACCTAACCTAGCCCAGTTTCTCTGTGCATCTTCATCCATAATGTGGCAGTACATAAAAATTAACAAAAACTCACTTATTTGATGCTCCAGGCCAGGTTCTCACCCTGAAAGTACTTCATGTCATATCTTTTCTTCTTCTGATGCAACAAAATCACAATATAGTGCTGTCATACCAGATATACAAATCCTGAGGACAAAGAAGCAGTTGGGCCTCGTGGCTGCTGAATCCTGCAAACTCACAGAGAAAACCAAAGGGATTTCAGTGTCTAATTCTCTTTGTTTCCCCTACCTACAGTGGCTTTAAAGGAGAAGAGATAGGATGAATGAGCTGATGTAGCTCCTGGTTAAGAAAGTTACTACAAAGTTGTATAGGCTGTCATCATCTTTTGCAAACAAGGACACCCATAACTGGAATTTTCCAACAGCTACCCTATTACCTTAGAACCCCTGAATGCACCACCTGGGAAGTCCTTTTCCCAGAGTCCAGCAGGACCAATGTCCTATGGACCTACAGCATGCCAGGAGCAGCAGTTAGGAGAAGGCCACCTTCATGTTACCCTGCAGACTTGCTCCAAGTGCCGCTTGGCAGAACTGTAGCATGCAATCCTCAAGCTTTGTAGTAAAACGCAGAAAGGTTTCCAGCTCCTTTTTGACACATACAGCACAAGTTTAAGGTCAAAACATACCAATTACATCTTATCCAATTGCATTTTCTCTCAGGAAGGAGTAAATACAGCCTCTGTGAAGCCTAGCATACTGTACATAGACAATGAGAGGCTCCTGCAAAGGTTCATTGAACGGGTGTTTGCCCTGAGGATGATAACTAGTCACTGCACTTGTGAGACGTGCAAAATGTCAGGGGAATATGAAGAAGTGTTGTGTTCAGGAAGCATGTGATGTGACTAATAGCGTATGACAAGGGGTGTGGTTATCATGAAATATTTACCTCCCTTCAGTGCCTTCATGAGATGTGAGAAAATGAGTATCTCCCTCCTCTCCCTGTCTCTCAGGAACATGTTTATTCACTTAGAAGTAAACTTCCAAAATTTATCATACTGCTCTTATTAAAAGCCCTTTTGGGGCAGTTTCTCAGGAAGGAAGCTTATTACAAGATTCTAAATTCCTGTTCCAACTGAGTAACGCTGGACACAGAACTCAGTTGACTTCAGAGTAAACAGTTTATGAAAAAGGTAAGTTCTTGACCAAAACAATGTATTTCAAGCAAGCATAAAATTTCTTTGGTGTTTGAATATGAGGTCCACATGTAGGATGGGCTACTCCCATCTCTGATTCTCTCGGGACACTGCCCAGCTCCCTGTGTCTGTCTTGGTGTGAAACATCAAGGCAGGCAGGAAGGAGTGAGTAGCCAAGAGGCCAGTTGGCATCTTCCTATAATACTTTTTTCTAGATGCAAAAGTAAGAGAAAAAGAACATGCTGCTCTGAAGAAAACAGAGATGAAAGAAAGAATGGGGGAATCAGGAAGAAGAGCACTGGAGGGGTGTTAGAACAAGGGCATGGAAAGTAAGTGTTGGAATTTTAATCAAAAGATGGAACAGTAGTAAATAAGAGAACAAGGCAGAGAGAGAGTAGAACGAAATGGACTTTCATAATGGAAGAAAGGCAGCCCAGAGCCTGGAAAAGCAAATGCTCATGTGAGACAATTGAGGTGTAATTTCAATTTTAAAAAGGGTGGGGGGAAATCAGTTAAAGGAAATGTTAATGGAAATTAGCAAACTGGGCCTGACAAGAAAAAGAAGGGCAACAGGGAAGAAATTGAAAAAAAGATAATAAACATAAGGAAGACAAAAGGAAGGAGAAGTAGATAAAATATTTAACCCATTACTTTTTTTTTTGGTCTTGTTTGTTTCCCAGAATATCTCCTGGTGAAATAAATGGATTTTTTTCCCTAGGAAAACAGTTATTTAAAATAGAAAGAGCGTTGTGTACATAACCCAAATTTTGCCCTTCAACTCCAACCTCCAATCCATGAGTGACCCTTCATTTCCACTAAATATTCACCATGCAGACTCTGGTCTAGATAGATTTACACCTGTAGGCATCTCAAGCCACAAAATACAGCTCAATTACTCACAAGAATAAAGCCAGCAAATTCATTCATTCATTCATTCGCAGAATTTCCTGTAGATTTTGCATAATGATTCTGCAGAACTGAATATCAGGTTGGTTTGGAGCTTTTTCCCTTTTTACACATTGCAACGTCAGGACACACTTGCAATGGGTGACAAAACCAGGAAGCAGTTGGTGGTAACAAACAATCCCATCTGCATCTCTCTCCCCCTCACACCTCACAACAGAACAATTCTCATCACCATCAGCAGCACCCATATTTTCATAAGCATGTTAAAAAAACCCAGATGCATCTATGTAACATACCCAGCAGTTGCCAAATACCCAGACACAACAGCCAAGGAGCTGGGCTTCAGGACTTCAGGCTCATGAACATGAGAACCAGCTGCAAGATTAGAACATATAAATTGTGCTGAGGCAAATAACTGTGACTTCAGAACTCTGACAATTGTTACCTTCTTCAGGTTACAGACTGTTGTTGTGGGGGAGAGCATGGGAACTTCCAGATCAATGCAGACCCTGGCAGGCAGGCAGGCAGGCAGGCAGCTTCACAGTTACAAAGACAGAGCAGAGCCTATCTCTGCTTTCTTCCTGCAGAAGCAGACCAGGCTTCGGGGATGTCTCTGCTTAGCTGTAGCAAGAATATCCCTTAAAAACAAGATATGTATTTTGAGCAGGGCTCAGATCTAATTAAGTCTAAAGGACTAATTTTTTACTTTTATATTTAATATTGTGATAAAATCTGTACCAGCAAGACTGCTTACAATCAGTAGCAACCCAGCACTTTCCTCCATACAATATTAACAAATCACTCCAGCAAAGTTTGAGTAACTACAGACTGAGGCTACTTCCCATATGAATCATTTCTTGAAATAAAGACTGGTCTGTCTTCACTGGAGCAGAAACCAGATAGGAACAGTCACAGAACCATATCCATCACAGGAGTTTAGCTACTAGTGTGAGGCACTATGAGATTTCTGAATGTTCCTCAGTCTGGGACCAGACCAGAGGTATGACAGAGAGTAGAGGCTGATACAAGGAAATCAGATGATCAAGAAGCCATGAGCAAACGCATGCTAAACATTAAAGAGACATCCACATTTACATTGAAAGCACAAAGAACTTAACTTGCAATAGCAAAGTAAAAAAGGAAAAATGCGCCTTTAAAAAAAAAATCGAATGAAAAATCTTTTTCTGTTGTTTTTTCTATTAAGTACCTACATACAACAAGACATGTACATTAAATTTTTTCTTGAGTGCTTTTCCTAAAGCACTCAGAAATAAATAATGGAAAGACTGGTTATTAAGGAGAATTAATACAATAGCAGGACCAAATGGTTTAGTGATAGAAACCCTTATTACAGAACTACCCTGCACAACACTGACTGATCCCATATTCAGCTATCCAAATAAAATATGACATTATTGTGTTATCTGAAACTTTCATTGGCTCAATAGACTCCTTAGACAGGGCCTAGTTATCTGGTTAGATTGTAATCCTTCACTAAAGAAGGGCAAGGCAGAGCTATGCATGTGTGTAGAGACCCACAGATTCAGAAATTTTTATGTGATGGGACTTGCGTGCCTATTTAATGATTGTGGTATGTGCTCAGCTTGAAATGCAGTTTTTTAAACTCTTCTTTAACCAAGCAGTTCACTTATCAGGAAATGAAATGCTCTGGTAATGAGGAGACATAGCACATAAGTGACACACAAGCTTCCTATCATACTTACACATTACATGTGTAATGACATGGAGCTCGACAAGCAGCACAAAAGGGTGAGTTGGGCTTCCTAGGGTGCAGATGCTCCTGACTGGAGTTTATTGTGTCTAATATTTACCTTCAGATTTTGCCCTGAGTACTCATCAAATCCTCCATATAGATGGATTCTTTGGTGTAGAATACTGTTAAACTCATATTGCAATCTCTTCTCCTTAAGGGTTACCAATAAGACTCAATTGGTCTCTAATAATCTTAAAAGTTCTACACTTCTCCATCCAAAGTGGTTAGCCAGTTCAAAACCTACTGAGTATTCTCATGTTAGAAAACTAGGCTAATTCTAATAAAAAAAAATTGTCAAACTAAGTTGGTAATTCCTGAAGGGATTCCTGCCTGTAGATTCTAAGACACTATTAGAGATAGCTATTTCTTTACACATGATATATTGTAGAGCTGGGGCCCTGGTAATCCATATTATCTATATTCCCATCTAAATAATCCAGTCCTCTTGAGAGGATTGAAAAAGTTTTGTAAAGAGGATCTAATTTTCAACAGGATCAGGATGACTTCTACTGGCCATCATGAGACAAGGCATCACGTATCTTTTTTTAAAAAGCATTGCCAAAAAAAACATTAGGCATGGATCCAAAAGAAAGTTATGTATCTTTTCCGCAGCTTAGAGTTGATAGAGAAGTGAAACAGAATGATGGACAGAGAGAGCAAGATAGCATGTTATCTGTGCTTTCCAATAGACACTGAGGGTGCACTCAGCTGCACTGAAGCTGCCAGGAAATTCTGACCCTATGTATCTCTAGTTCCTGGAAAGTCCCGCCAACAAACAGCAAGAACACATTCCCTCTGATAAGATTCTGTAATTTAGCAAATATTTCTCTGTGTGCCCAACAGTTTCTGCTGTTTGCTTAATGATGTTATAGAATATTTGTCTCTGCACCTGAATTGGGGCAAGGTGAGCAGGCTCATTGCCCAAGTACAAATGTGCTCTCATTGCATCACACACCCCACAGTTTCTCTGAGTAGAGATCCTGCTGAAGCTGCTGCCAAAGCACATGGAGGGGCTGTCAGCAGTGCTGGGGACAAAGGTTGAAGATATCTTTCACAATATCACAGTTTGTTCATTGAGACTAATGTAGGAAAAAGGCTATTATTAAGGTACCTTTTGTAACAGCTTCACTTGTTAAAGTGTTCATTAGGACAGTAATCTGAACTTCAGTACTGTGGTGGGAAGCTCTGGAAGGAATCCACTATAATGAGGATTGAAACAAATACTCAAAAACTGAATATTTTTTTCTTCATCAGAAAAAGCTTTTGGCTAAGTGAACAAACTGTAGATATATATTTTGACGTCAAAAAGTCTTGAGACTTTTTGACTTGACTTTGTAGATCTTCTTTCTCGTATATAGTACGGCAAAGTCTGCCTGCACACCCAGTTGCAAGGCACAGCAGTAGACTACTATCAGGGTGAGAAGGTGTTTACACAATTTGAGACACTGTAGTCTCTACAAGTCAGTGAAACAGTTCACTAACACAGACAACAAACTATATACCTATTAATCCATCATTTCTATTTCTTAGCTAGATAAAGGTGCAGGAAGCAGAAGCCCAAGGTAAGGATATATATGTGTATATATATATATATATATATATATGTATGTATATATATACACACAGGCTAAATTCCCACCATGAAGTCACAGCCATGATTCTCATTTAAGGTATGCAGTTCCATACATACTTTAAAGCTTTGGCTAAGTTTGCGTTACAACATTACACTTCTTCAGGCTGAATTATGCAGCAAAAACAGCTTCAATCAACACTTACATTGCTTTGATTGGGTCAATAAAACAAAGGGTTGATTAATCCACCTTCCTTTTACTAATGTAACAGTGAATGAAATTAAGAACCTCCCTTAAAATAAGTGAGATCTGGTGACTCTATTCACCTCAAGCCTTGGTATTTCTCATTTCTGGGCTAGAATCACTGAATCATTTAGGTTGGAAAAGACCTCCAAGATCATTGAGTCCAACCATTGACTTTGACCTTGTCAACTAAACCACAGCAGTAAGTGCCGCATCCAGTTGGTTCTTGAACACCTCCAGGGATAGTAACTCCACCACCTCTCTGGACAGCCCATTTCAATGTCTGACCACCCTTTCAGTGAAGAAAATCTTCCTCATGTCCAGCTTCAACACCCCCCAGCACAGCTTGAGGCCATTTCCTCTTGTCCTGTAACTTCCTGAGAGACTGACTCCCCCACCTTGTTACACCCTCCTTTCAGGTACTTGTAGAGAGTCATAAGGTCTCCCCTGAACCTCCTTTTCTCCAGGCTGAACATCCCCAGCTCCCTCAGCCTCTCTTCACAGAACACGTGCTCCAGAGCCTTCACCAGCTTTGTTGCCCTTCTCTGGGCTCACTCAACAATTCAAAGAATAAATCAGTCCAGTCTGAAGAGGCCAGATGGAAGGTATTCCCCCATAATTGTATCTCTGATTCTCCTTCAAGGAGTTTTGTCTGTGTCATTGGGGTCATTCCTTTATGGCTGGATTTCTTTACAAAATCTCTGATGTAATAATGCATAGTCAAGAGAACATGATAACGTTACCATGAAGAGCATACGATCTTTACAAAAGAACACACCAAAACTCTCCTTTTTCACTGTTCAAAATGATAACCATTTCACTTTCATCTTTAAAATTCTCACTCTTTTTGTTAGGCTAGATAAAGTTATACTGTAACTCACTTGATTACAAAATATCAAGACTGAAAGGTAAATTTCACTGGTCCAATATGCTTTCCCAGTACAGTTATAATTCAAATTATTTTAAAACTCCTTTTCTGCAACACCTATAATGCAAACACCCTAAAAACATAGGGAAGATTAACATTCAAAATGACATTAAGTCATAAAAATGAAATCCAAAATGATGCAAAAGTAATTCAACTTTGCTACAAATTTAGGAGTGTAGACCAAATTTGGCAAAACCCTTGAGGTCCATCTTTCCTTTTAATTTTAAAACTTATGTGTGACCTTGCATTATAGTAGAAGTAACAAAGTAAGGGAGGGGTGGATGTACATTTTGGACTCAGAAATCACCTAATGGTTTGGGTATTTTTACAATTTTTCCACTTATTTGTCATCCCCGGTTCCCTCAGTGGAGAGCATTTGAGGTCAGTTGTGACCCATGATTGAATAAACACCATTCCTGTCAGCTATTTTGCCCAGGTTAATGTTTGGCATCAGAATGAGTCTCAGAAATTCTAAGTTGTTTATCACAATGACTGCGGTAACATTACTTTGGCAGGTCCTATGGGTTATCATTTTGTTTTCCAATGCACACAATAGTCTGCATATAGTTTGTTGAAGAGAAGACATGTCAGTTCAGTTTTAAAATTCAACACAGGAGCTTTGCTTTAGCAAAAAGTAATAAAAAGTTCAGTGTGAGTAATGAGCACAAGTAGGTCTGAGTCTATCTGCTTATCTGGTTGTGCACAAACAAATTTCTGTTTCAAACACTCTCCTGCATGCATTGTAATCAAACAAATCCGCAAATAAATCAGCATTGTCCTTGATTAGTTTCATTCTCCCTGCTGCCAGATATGTGCCCTTCACAGGGACTTGAGACTGATATGGCCACTGATTTCAGTGGGGCCTAGATTTCAATCTTGATCTTCTCTAGTTCAAAGAAAAGAGCTGCAAGTGTCTTCAGGGACCCAGGTACTCACAGAGAAATTCAAAACACTTAAAAACACCATGGCAGCACACAGGGTTGTCAAAGTAGCAAAGACCCTTCCATATTGATTAGTTCCATGTTTAATATATACATACTCTCACAGTGTTTGCAAATAACCTTTTTTGTATGAAAACAGCACTGGCTTAGTCAAAGCCAGATCAAAGAGGCACGCATGATTCACATCCACTAAATAAACACTGATGCCTGATGGCAGTAATACAGCTATTTATATTCATTGCTTGATTTAACCAGTGGCATTCCTTTAATATGATAATAAGCAGAGACTGTTTGCTATGGAAAAAAAAACAAGAGACTTGAGTGCTAAGCTTGCTCTTAACATCAAATGAAAGTGATATTGGTGGGCAAGTTGAGATTTGCTAATTAACTTCCCCTACAGACAAAATCTGAAGTTTAATTCTAGATTATGCTCTGGAATTTTATAAGAACAAATAAGCAGACAACTTCAGTAGGAGTTAAGCACTTGAATACATTGGAGGGTCTGTAACCAGGTCCCGTCAGTGACCTCTGTGTTTCATTGGAATCACAGTCCTGTAAATATGTCACTTCATCTCCTTTGTACCACTTGGTGTTAGAAAAAGGAGGGCAGAGGACTGTTTTAGATAGTATTATCACCAGTGACTACAGCTCTCACACTTAAAAAAATATCACTAAACCGATCTGAAACCAGCAAGTAGTTCTCAGGAGCAACAATTAGATGATAATAGACAACCCCCTCTGCCGAAAGGAACCTGAGGTGGCCTTGTGCTACAGACACTCTCAGGTGTCCTGCACTCAGCCAAAGAGCCTTCCAGATCCTGCTGTTCCACAGTCTCTGCTGGTTACTGTCATTTTGCAGGCAGTCCTGTGCCCTGTGCTCGTCATCCATATTACTTCACCAAGAGAAGAAAGAATGTATGAGTATGAAAACATTTCAGAATGCTGGGAAAGGATACTTTGTTAGAAGGACCATCACCCGTGCTGCAAGAGTATGCATGCTTACCTGGTTTGTAGTAATAGCTATCTGATTTACACTGGTCAATGGTGCCCTCAAACAACATGAAATTGGTGGTGAAATCATTAAAACCACGTGCACAATGAGATGGTATCAGAGGAATCACAGAATCTTTAAATTTGTCTATGAGATTGATAAATACAGCAGATTCTAGTAGAAAATCAAGAAAGTAAAATGTCCCAGAATGCAAAATTGGATGAATGTTGCAACCAGAATGGTACAAAAGTATTTTGAGAAAGCCTAGGACTCTATGGATCTCTCTCTTATTCTCTGGGAACTAACCTGATGTAAACACAGTGGACTCTTTAAATCTACTAATGTCATCACAGGAAAAAATAGGATAAATGTAATTTTTTCTTTAAAAAAAGGCAAAACCATTCCATGGAGACAAGGATTCAGAGTTTTCTTGAAGAACATAATTTATCCTTCCTTGCTTTCAGTATTCCACTTTAGTAGGAAGAACACTTTCTCTCCTATCAATGCCTGAAGATTTGTAAATATCATTTCTATTTGGGTTATAGAGCAATGTGGTAGATTTGCTATCATTCAGTTCTTTTGGCAAATTTCCTTTTCAGACTGGAACATGTTATAGCAGAAGCACGTTAAATTGGAAATCTGGATCATCTTTCTCTACTCTCAGGTATATGTACCTTTCTCCATAATTTACTATTAGTTGATCTATTGGTAAAACTTATTTGATTTGGATGAAGATCGATTTTGGATGGCCCCATGTGCCATAAAATAGCAGCAGAAATCTATTTCCTGCATTGCAGACAAGGCTGCTTCAGTTTTAGAGTTGTACTTTGACTTATTTGCTGATTTGCTTGATAAACATAATGGCTTAAAGGCTTGGAGAGAGATAATTACATGTGCCAGAATAACACAGGAGCAACAGGGCTGCTAGTAGTTCAAAGACAGCTTGTACTTCCTTATTAAAGAGCTGCAAGAGAAGTTAATTTGTTATTTCGCCAGTAATTAATAAAGCAGCTACTACTGTAACCAGCAAATTTGAAAGAGAGTTCAAATCCTTATGTGTCCAACGTAGTGATAAAAAACAATATTAATTGCAACTTGAAGGAAACACTGCTCTCTTAGGAGATTTTTGCTTGATAATTGAGAGGGCTCAAACTAAAATGCTCCTTACAACTCATATCCTCGGCAACACCTAATGACTCAGACCTGCTTCTTCAGAGGTTGTTTAGACACTGTCCCACAATCCTAAACATACAGATGTATGAGTGCACTTGCTGACCACAAAGTGTTGCCTTGACTCATAACCATATTATTTCTTGAAACGATACCTTGAAACTGCATCTGTTTCTACAGCTGTCACCTGGTCAATACTAGGGAAATCCCCCACTGTCTCAGCCAGCTGCATTCCTCATTCGTTAGAAAACCATTACTAGTCTCGGGTAACTACTTTCATCCATTTAGAATCAGTCCTTTACAGATCCTTTACAAACCCAATGCTGAGCTGGACTGTAAATTAATGTTAATTACTTAACATCTAAAGCATTTTGGAGGTAGGTCATGTAAATTAATTTTATTTAGTTATTCCCCCAATCTGTGAAGAGATTGCACACTGGTTTTTCTCTATAAATGTCTGAAGACTGTTCTCATGGCCTTTATGAAATCATTCAAATTGAAATTTATCTGTAGGCAGTAAATTCCCTTCAGTGTAACTTCAAAAATACATTGTATTCTCCAGGAGTCTGGAGATTTTACTTGTCTTTCGTAGAATTTGTGTGCTGTTTTCCAACTTCTATCTAGTTATACTTTAAAACAGATGATTATTTTACTGAAGATAGTATTCCTACCCTTTCCAACAAGCCTGTGTAAAAGTGATCCTAATTTTGTTAAAGTAAACTGAAGCTGCCCCCCAATATGAGGAGAATAAGGCTGAATGTTGGCTGAATTGTTTGCTTTGATGGTAATACAGAATTTCTTAGAAGTGATTGAAAATGCAAACCTTTCCATGAATGATGACTGCTTGGGAGTCTGCACCAGGTTCTCTCAGTCTCTGAAAACATATTGCATCACAAATGTTGCCGGTGCAGTCTGATTCCTGTTCTCACAAAAGAAATCTGGAGATCAACTGCCCTAAGCTTTTGTGACAAAAATAAAAAGCTGAAGTCTGATTTTCTTAGCAACACTCAGCAGTACCATCCCTGAGTCAGAGAGGAGACCAAGTAACACCTAGCCTAGAACATTCAGAGCTAAACAAAAGTGAACATTGCAAACCTAGTTCTTGAAGAAATGTTACACATGGAAATGAACAAAAAATCCCAATCCATTCCAGGCTGCAGCTGTTTGGCATGCTTGGGGAAAACACTGTCCATCTATAGGATGGCAGTCCTAGACCAGTCTCATGGATATTACTCAGTTTTTACTGCTTAACTTTGTGAAAGGACTTTGTAAAGTCACATATATGATTGTTCACAATTTACAGCTTAGGAAATTTAGGAATAAGGAAGGTGTGACAATTAGCCCAAGGTAAATGAATGACAAGAGTTGTGAAGAGACCTTTATTATCCCTGCTCTTTGTCTAGTCACTAATCAGCACAGCCTCCAGTCCTAAAGGAAGAGGGTATTTTGGGGCAGGGCAGCCCAGCCCTCCATGATAGAGCTGGGGAATACAGAACATGGGTGAGCACTTTATTTCTGTTGTGGCACTCTTCCATCCACCACAAATGTCCTACAACCCCTGTTTCCTGTCAAGGCAAGTCTCCTCCTATAGACAACACTGGAGAAAGTCCTAAAACTGCTTGCTGAGGACCCTCCCTACCTCTCCAGTTTTGTTTCTCAACACTCACTTCCACAGGCCTACCTGGGGAAGAGTCTGGAACAGAGCCAAACCATGGAAATCATGAGGAAACTCTAGACTACATCTCTGAATGTATTAAGTAAGAGTGACCTCATTTGCCTGTACCAAGTGTTCTTACCTCTTTATGGAGAACAGCTATCAGATTATGGAGCTGCAAAAAAATTTATTTAAAAATCTGTTCTAAGGAAATTAACACTTTTCTTAATGAATTCCCCATATGCACAAGTCTTAGGGTTTTAGAAGTTTATCTGTACTGCATAATACACTCAAGATTAAACAGGCAAGTAGTAAGTTCTAATAATGGTTCCTGCTGTAAATTTGCCTTCTGCAATTTTGTAGCACTCTGTGAAGGCAGGAAAAAGTCTACAACACATGAATACTGAGGACTCACTGCACACCTGCACTAGGCTGAGAACTCTGTTTTTTAACTTCGCTGCAGCTGTTACTCTGCCACATTTTACCTCCCTCCAAAATAAACCACAGAAGAGAAATGGTAAGAATTCTTGCAGATGTCACAGGCAAAACCCCATCACTGAAATGCCTTGTGTGTGGGCTCCCTCTGAATGGACAATCATCAACACTACGCTGCTACTACCTGTAGGGCAGAAATGGGGATTACTTGGGTTCTGCTGGCATCCAAATACAGTAGCCAGATGAATGCCCACCTGAAAAGACCCTGCCAAGGCAGGGTAGCACTCTCCTGTCAAGGTAGTATTTCCATAACACCAAGTTCCTATACCCACAAATTTTGTTCCTGTAAGATACAAGATTGCTTTAGTCTGCTGGACTCAAAACCAAAGAAAGACATTGTAAAGCTTCCAAAACTGAGGTCATAGGCTATCTATCAAACAGAACTTGGAACTGGTGCACGTTCAAAGCAGCTATAAACAGCTGCTTCCTAGACAGAATGCTTTGCTTCAACAGTTTTTTCTCAGCATGAACTTGAGCCAAAACCTCAGTGTTCTGCTCTTCAGTAAATTCACACAAGAGCGGGATTGTAGTTTAGACATTCCCACCAGTTTCAGAGGCACACAGTAAAACTGACCAGGCAGGCAATTCTGTAGACATAGGGGACTGGCACCTCCCAGCTCTCAGTTCTAGAGTTATGTGGTGAGCTGGGGTAATCCCTTTCTCAGATTCCTAGCGTGCCATGACAGACATACAGCTCTTTCACAATTCCCTTTGATTTACACAAAGCACAGCAAACCAGAAGGCTCTAAACCAATGCTTCCTGCTTAATTCTTTATTAGGAAAACTTTTGGCCAGTCTCCTTTAAGAGCTCTGCACCTTGCATTCCAACCCCCCTTGGGATGCACAGTGTTGGGCCTAGAAATAACAAGGTGCAGATGGCAACCCATTGTCATTAGCCATGTGACAGCTCATGCTATTGCTTTCCTTCAGCTTATTGGCAAGGCAGGGAGGGGAAGGAGGTGACAAAAGGCCTGTTATTGCTCTGTGCAGCCTGTGAGCCAGAAGTGTTCCTCTAACATCACCATGGCTGGATCGTGCCCCAGGTAGAAGCTACAGTGGGGACAGTGAGGACCCACCATCCCAGCACTGAGCTAGTCAATGAAACAGATAAACCTGCAAAGCTGTTAAGAGTGGGAACCAGAAGAGCCATGCCAAACTACTTTTTATTTCCTGATTTCCTTTCTCAATTAAATTTGGCATTTTTGAGACCATGCTTGCTTACAGGCTATTAATCCGTGGCTGGGGGCCAAGGAAGGAAAACACTTCAGTGAGAACTGAACACTGAAAAGCTTTGTCTGCAGTACAGCATGCTAAGGTAATTCTAGTAAGTTTTCAGAAACAGACAGTGGCAGCTCATGCCCGTGTGACACAAACATGTTCATACAGTGTTTTCAGAAGAGAAAAGAGTGCAATTTTAGTGCCTATTTTCTTCCTTTCATTTACATTCAAGAGGCATATCATCTAGGGGAAAGTGTGCACTAATTGATGTCTGCCACCAGCTGAGAAAAATGGTGATAATCAACCTACAGTGAAAGGCTTGCAACACTTGCAACAGACTGAGACCATCTAACTGGACCTTTGGAAGAAGCTGAATTTTGAATTTTAAAATCAGATCAGATGACAGATTCAGAGGATAAAAATTGGAAGTGCCATGATTTTTATCTGAAGCATGACTGTCTACAGCAGCTAGAAGAGTTTTGCATTTGAGAACCAGTTCATACTGCTTATTTGAGATATAATGCTAAAAACACAAAAGAAAGAAAAAAATTATAATGAAGTAAAACTACCATTTAGTTGTACTGCATACTTTTGAAGCTACTGATTAGATATCTAATCCTTTGGGCCGTTATTCACATGTTACTCAGGAAAACAGTATTTTGTTTCAGCAATGGAATAAAGCAAAACATTGAGCTGCAATTTCTGGAAAGATCCAAGATCTAGATTTGAACATTATGTCTTGGATATAGCCCTTGAAACAAATAAACGAAAGGAAACAAAAACCACATGTGGTGGAAGTTAAACAGGCACCTCTAATCTCAAAATGCACAAGTGTTAAATGAATGCTTCCTCTGGAAGTTCTAGGAGCAGTTTTTTCTATCACATGCAAGAAAAAAACCCTGAAAAATATTGCCAGTCAAAAAGAAAATGGAAAGTATTCAGGAGCAGATGGAGGGAATCTTTGCACAAAATTTTCACTGCATGCTAAGGCTTTGACCATACTCAGGCAGTAATCAAATACAAATTGCTATTAAAATAGCTCATCAGTGTGGGAACTGTAGAGCAAAATGAAGGCCAAAAAGTGACTTCACTGGTAAAGATTATAATCCCCCTTCAATGCTAGTCCCTTAATAATAGTTGTTACAGCTTTGGATCACAGTGTCTTAACCCTTTAGCTTAAGGTGTAATTGCTTATTCTTGCTGGAAGTCATTCATGTGGTGGTAAGGACTGAAGGAGTCCTTTTGTACTACTGAGCCAGTGTGTGGAAGGCATCTGTTCATTTGCTGCTCAGTGAATTTTGATTATATATGTTAAGAAAATTATGAGTGGTTTAACAAAACAAGAAATAGAGGGGTTTTAAACATTTAACTACTGCAAGCCATATGCAGAGAGAAACAATTTCAAATCTATAGGCAATCTGATTTCAGACTTTTCTAACTTTTTTATTTTGTATCATTTTGTGAGTTTTCTACCCAGACTCAGGAAGCTGAAGGAGAAAGAAACATGATGTAGATTTGTATAGATGTAGCAACTTGAAGACTCAAAATGCTACAATAGTCAGAAAATATACACACATTCTGAATTACTCTGAAGTTTGTAATTTTAAGTAACATTTTACTGAAATACTATATTTAGCAGTAGGTAGGATGACTGGGTAAAGCCTCAGAGTGGAATCAACAGCTGCAGTGACTGTTCATCAGCCATAGACTAGATCATTTTCAGGATGTGAAGAGAACACTGTGTCTGCACTCTTCAAAGCAGAGTGAACTGACCTAGTTGACCACAATCCTCCTGTGGATTGCTTCCATGCATGTTCATCTGGGCTGATGCAAATATTGCCTCCATCTCACTGCTCTCCCTTGAGTAGCACCCATTGCCAGGCTCCCCACTCCAACCTGCTGCCATATAAAGTAGGCAACAGAAGTTGTGATCAGGACAGGCCTGGAAGAAGGAAAAGGGCAGAAAGCAAGACAAAAGGAGGGGAGAAGCAAAGCAAACCTGAATTGAAAAGGACCGGCACTACTCTGCTGTGACAGGGGAAGGAGGGAGGCCCAGGTCTGAAGGCAGGAAGAGGTTTTTGGCAGTATAGACGGCATTTGCAGCACCAGCTGCAAGTATTTCATGGATTGGATTTCACAGAGAAATGGCCCTGAGTCACTGAAAAAGATTACAATAAATGTGCTTAGATGGAGGGCTTTTTCATTAAAAGCTATAGGAATCAACAAAGGCATCTGATTGCTTGCTTTTTTCTTTAATTGAAAAGCCTCTCACTTTGCTGTAATTTCCAACAGGTTTTCATTGTGTTCATAGGACAATTAGAGGCTCCCTCCTCTGGCTATGTTTAATACCTATATTTATAGGTATTAATATGGGAATTTTCCCATCAAAATCTTTGCAGGAGAGGGACAAAAGAGAAAAGACTGCTTTATAGTATTAAGTGGGGACTTGAAATCCTGCAGAAATTGTATTTTTATGTGAAATTATTCATATTTTTTTCTTTCTCTGTCAAATCAGTAAGTACATTTTCAGCACTTAATTGAATGTCACAGTTTTAACTCAAAGCCAAGCAAGATAAAGTATATCAAGAAGAGGAAGCAAAAGAATTCTCATTCTCTCCACTTCTTTCTTGAAAGATCAAAAACTATAATGAGATAGGCCTGAATTTCATGAAATTTGGGATCCTTATAAGCTAGGAAAATAATTTTGTTTGAACTATATGGTTCTTATGTTCAGTTTTAGAATAACATATTTCTAAGTCCCTTACAACATTAAATACAGGCTTCTGTAATTGGAGCTTCTGTCTCATGGATACTTCCATGACATTGCGTCCAAATCCCGATTATATTTCATTTAAATTGTTAATAGCTTTTACCACAGATCAGAGTCTTTGCATGTGGGTTTCTGAACCTAGATGAGTCTTAGTGCTATATCACTCTGAGGTGAGGAAACGACACTAAATTCTGATCACTAAACTACATAAATTACATTTATAGGACTGAATTAACCCAACTTTACTTTATATTTCAAATATACAGTATTTGTCCCAATGCTATATTCAAATAGGATGGTCACACAAACAGGCTCAGTGTTCCTCACAACCCTGAGGGCGCTACAGAGCCCGACTGTCCCTGCCCAGCTCCTGGGGCTCCCCATACCCCACCCATGGCTCAGAGCCCCACTTCAGCCCCTTGGGACTGCCAGAATCTGCTCGTCTCCAGCTCCTCCAGCCTTTCCAGGCCAGGGCCCTACCAAGCCCGGCTCACAGCCCATCCCCAGGGATGTGCCCAGGGCTGGAGCAGTGGGACAGGCCCTGGCTGCCTATCCTTGCTCTGTCACCCCACCACGGTGAGCCCCCTGCTCCTGACCCCACAGCACCCTGGCATATTTCTATCATTTTGGGACAACTCAGCTCAAAAAACTGACATTCACTTCACCAGCTATTTGACTGAGTGTTACTGATGTAAATTAAAATCTGCCCTTTTGCAGAAAGAAAGCCTTTGTGGTAACTTATGCACCACATCAACATGTGTGTGTGTATACCTATCTCAAAACTGCCTTTAAACACATTACTCAATAAATCTTCCTTCAATCATTCCTGAGGTCTTTGGGTAGGGATTGCTGCTTTTTCCTCCTGTATCTTCGCAGGTGCCTCTGGACTGTGCCAAGGGCTGGCATGTTCTAACCCCAGCTGGCAGCGGAGCACCATAGAGTCTCTCCCCCAGGGGGATGGGAGGAAGAGAACTGGAAGGGTTAAAGTGAAAAAACTCATAGATTGTGATAAAAACAGTTTAATAATTGAAATAAAATAAAAAATAATAATTCAAAATTGTCACAGAAAAGAAAATAACAAAGAGAGAGAAATAAAATCCAAGACAGACAAGTGATGTAAATAAAAACCACTGCTCACCACAAACCAATGTCCACCCAGTCCCTGAGCAGTGGCCTCCAGACAACCTTCCCCCCACAGTTCTATTGCCAAGCATGATGCCATATGGTATGGAATATCCCTGGGGTCAGTTGAGGTCAGCTGTCCCTGCTGCATCCCCTCCCAACCTTTTGTGCATCCCCACCCTTCTCACTGCTGGGTGGTGTGAAAAGCAGAAAAGGCTTCGACTCTGTGTAAGCACTGTTTAGCAGTAACAAAAACATCCCGGAACTACCAACACTGGTTCCAGCACAAATCCAAAGCACAGCCCCATATCAGGTACTGTGAAGAAAATTAAGTCAACCTCAACCAAAACCAGCATATGTTCTTAGGTAATAGACATAAAACGAGAAACCATAACTTCAAAATTAACTTTTCTTATTAATTTTTCTTATCCTGGGGAAAATCTGCCATTTCATAAGTCTTCAAAGTCCCAAACTGGAGCTTGATGGATTGAGACCAAGTAAAAGCTTTTGTTCCCAAACTGATCAAGTAGCCTTATGACTGTCATGTCTGTCTTCCTCCTGTCCGCTCCATCTCAAACAATGACTAGTCTGTCAAGCTTGCTTTAGCTGTGATTTAAGAAAAAATCGTGCCCTTAATTTTTCTCACTTTTCTTAGCTGGTTTTGCATTAAAAATCGGGATACAGTTACCTTGAAAATCATTTGAATATACAGTGAACCTGAATATATAGAGCAAGAAGTTGACTAATTTTTGTTTCTTATTGTTTATCGGTTTGCGATTTGTGCCACAATTGATACTAGGCAAAGAAACACCCCCCTCCCAAAAAAAAAAATCCTGTTTATTACATTTTCCTCCTCTCTATCCCTTCAACAAAATGCTGGGGAACACTCCTATGAGCTATACAAAGAATTCTCAAAAAGTTCAGGGAAGGGAAGAGAAACACTCAACATATTACCACTTCCAACACAACATCAAAGAAGATAAAACTCAGTGATCTGATGTGGTACCTTTTGGACCAGAAACAAACAAGTGCTGTTTTGATACAACGTTCTTTCTTTTGACAGGCATTTTAAGAGGTAAAATCTGAAAATTACTGACATCAAAACCTTATGGGAATAATTTTGCTAGCAATTTTATTGGAAGTCAAACAGAATTAGACCATGCAGAGACATTCCAAAAGGTAGCAATGAAGTGCTCAAGAATATAAATAAAGTACAGATGGGAACTGAAATTGTGGTGGAGTAGGATAGAGATTAAAGACAACTACAGTTTAGACCAAAACCCAAGCGCTTTTATGTCAGTTAACTCTAGTATTTTGGAAATGCTGAGTGGAGATGTACAGGAAGAATGGCTAAACAGAACAAAAAGAGGAACCATAAGTACTGTGATAAAGCTGAAAGAGGCTGAAGGCCTCAGTACATTCTGGCTTGCAAAAGTCTGGGTTACTTTTAAGCCTCAAAAAGAAATACCTTCTGAAGTTGCAGGTCCGCTCCATAGAATTCATTGTCAAATATTCCAAGAGGTCATACAGCCAAAGGATAGCAAAGAGGAAGAAACATAATAGAGGAGCATTAGTCTGACCACAATTGTACACAACTGGTTAGAGCAAACTTTGATGGAAAGAATAATTAAAAACATAGAAGGAGTGGAAAGAAATGCTGCACAGGTTTACTAAAAGTAGAACGAGCAAGACTAAACATGAAAGTAAATAATTATTAAGACCAAGGAGAGGCATCTGATTCAATCTACCTGCACATTGATAAAAATACTTAATGATGTGGCATAAGAGAGGAATTGTTAAGTCAGAAACTAGAGATTGATATAATATAATATTAGATTATAAATTAGGAGAAAAACTGGCTAAAAGGGAGATTATAGCAAGATTAGAAGCCTTGAGATGAAGAGTAATTTACAGGTAATTTATCGTTACTTTTTCTGAGAATAAGTTTGATTCCTATTTTTTTAATGAATATGGTGCAAAAATTTGTTTGCAGCATTAAAATTTGCTGTTGTCTCAGAACATAAAGGTTCCAATACAGAGGAAGATTGTATCACTGAAAAAAAGCCGAAGGACATTAAAAGCTGGAGTGAGATATATGGGATGAAAAAGTCATTTGTACCAAGCACAAGGTTATACATGTGGGTCAAGTGTTCTTGCTATCAATATATCTATTGGTAACAACCAAAGAGAGAGAAAACCTGAGATGGATGGAGGTTCCTGAACGATGATGAACTACCCATATAATTCAGATGTGAAAGAGTCAGATTGTAGACAAGGATTCTATTAGGCAAAATTTTTGGAGAGATGCAAAAAATTTCTAAAATTACTTACAAAGCACTAGTGAGATCTAGCTGATCCATTCTGTGTCTGAAGAACAAGAACTCCAGATAGAGCAGGTGCTATACATTAGTTTCACCACCCCCTTATCATTCAAAGAAAATCAAGTTGTAGCTGTACTTCAGGATCTTAAAGCATGTTTCATGTCTTTAGCTAGTAAACTCTTCCCCCTTATGTCCCAGTTCCACATGAGGACAAGGACACATTAGGCCTTGCTTCCCTCTTTCTCCTTTAGGTCCCAGTTTCCATGCGAAGGCAACTTAGATGAGAGATAGAAGGAAGCCATGACATACTGCAACTGGTTCCCCAGTTTGAACAGAGAAGGGAAATACACAGCAGATATCCTATGGAGCAGCATACATTTTGCCTAAGAGAGATGACTTTTTTTTGCCTAACAGCTTGATGACTGAGAGGTACACTAGCAATAAATCTCAAAAGAACACATAAGAGGTCAGCTGGGATAGAGGATCATCCCTCTAGCCTTGAAAGCAGGAAGGCCCCAGCACAACCTTTCAGCAGGAATAAAAAGCTACAAAGAAAAGCTAGATTCAAACAGAACTCAATCAGCTTTTGGAAGAGTTTACGTGACCTGGCTGACTGGCTATAGTATTTCCAGTGATTCAGAAGTTCCCCTTCAGAGCAATGTTCCTAATTATAAGGTTAGTATGGGTCTAATTTCATCATGCTATATATTCTTTTCAAACAGAGCTGAGCTTCAAGAAGTAGGTAAACCATGGGCAGGATGTTTTCTACAGTTCTTGCTCTGCAGTGTTGTAGAAGAAATCCTTGTAACTGGAAGTGAATTTCTTCTACCTCTAATGCAGAGAAACTAGTTACCATGAAATAATGGAGCCCATTCTCTCAATCCTAAAGAAATGCACAGCTTCTGCAGAGTGGGAAACTATAGAGGGAAGATAGAAACACTGAAAGGCATTTGGAAAAGAGACAAGGAGTTTCTCATTTCAAATTGTCACCTTGGACTTTGTTTTAGTAATTTTTCAAATTTTGTCCCTGTTCCTCATTTTACAACATCTCCAAAGCAATCAAAGAAAACAAGAGACTATATTGAATTTTGTCAGCTGCAGATTTTGTAGTAAGAGACAGAAAGCCTAGAAAGGTAAAATATGGAGTAGGTCTGAAGATTTCTGACCCTGCTGCCAGAAAGCAGCAGACTTTTAATAATTCAATGAAGGCTACAATTTCATGTGCGGATCATGTTGCATTTTCTTTGAAGAGGATCCCCATAGAGTGTCAGGGGCTTTTTCCACTGTGAGACATAAGAAAGGCAGACAGTACAACCGAACCTCAAAATAACTGTTTTACTATTCATCTTTGAAGAAGCTGTAAGTTTCCGTAAGCTTTTGCCTTACCAACTTCCCAGGAAACCCCATACTATGTAAGAGGCTGTTATGGAAATTTGTAATCATTCGCAAATATATTGGATGGAGAAGATAATGATAAAATAACAGGTATGTTATTATAACTTAGCATACCATACCTGCCAGCATTATCAATTACATGCTCTTTTAGAGAAAGAATAAATTGAAAGTAGTGTTAGAATTGTCCATTTGCAAATTAAGATTTATCAAACATGAAGTGAAGGACACCATAACATAGACTGCAACAGTACGTCAAATGTTTTCTAAGAGAACTGCAACTTGGTCTACTGCCATTTAGCTTTAAATGATTCTGCCCGGTGGCAGCTGGACAGCTGTTTGGATATCAGGAACTCTTCTGAAATTGCCAAATGAGGAAGGAAGAATATCGCTGTTGAACCGATAGCCAAGTGAAGAAACTACGCTGATCAAATGTGGCATAAATCTGAATTTATTATTTAATTATAAAACTTACATAGACTTTTCAAAGGTCATCCAGATTGGGTTAACTCAAAACTTCTCTCTAGGCTGATTGGCCAGGTTAGAACTGCCTATCTTTTCAGAGACCGCTTCAATAACATCTAAACTTTATCTTTATTTATAAAACACAGGAAGAAGAAGAGAAAAATTCCCATGGGAAAGAATCTGTGTTACCACAGAAGAACAGTACTTTTCAGCTTTACGCAACAAGCACACATGATATAGTTTCTCAGGGTAAGATTTCTGTATGATAAGATGCTCCAATTTTCATTCCCATGCAAATTGTCAAGGTAAACCTACATAGAGATTGCCCATGGCCAGATAAAACATGGAAAACCCTGAGTATTTTTAAGTTGAGTTTTTTATCTAAACTTTTTTAAAAGTACATTTTTTTTCTGCAGGAAAATTGAAGTGTAAGATGCTTATTAATGGAAGAAAAACAGATTGCAATAGATCAGATACAATAATAGAGAGGTTAACAAGACCTAACATACCACCATCTACTGCATTAGTATTAGAATTCCTCAACTGATATACTTTTTTTTTACTTTCATTTACAGAGTTAATACTCATAATTGTTCAACCAGAGTGAACTGAATATTTTCTTTGATAAAGAATGAATATTACCTATTTGCATGGCTTGAAAAGTTACTTGTGAATTCTAAAAGTCTCAAGCTTGCAGGCTCATGTAGTTTATAGCACTGTACAGATAAATTTAGAAGGATTTTCAATGGCTGACCAGTTGCAAATTTCATTATAAGGATTCAAGTACAGACATTATCCATTCAGGCTGTCCTTGTCTGTGACTAAAGAAAGATCTTGTCTTGTGCTACAAAGAGAACCATATTTCCCTCAGCACAAAATCTTGAAGTATGTTAGACGACTACCTTATTTATTGACTCTATTTACTGCTGTTGATGGATTGTATACTAACACAATAAATAGTGTCTTGAGGGAATAAAAAGTATTTCTGCTTCCATTAGGGTTCTAACTTTCTTTTTCTGGAAACATTTTCCTTCTTGGGTCCTCAAGGTGAAAGCATACACCATTTGGTGCCTTGCTATAGCAGAGTAAGTACTTCCTTTTCTAATCATAATGACCTTGTGATCTATCACTGCTGGAATTTGTATTCCTGGGAAACTTTGAGAAGTTATAGTTTTCCTCTCCAGAAAAACACATCTGTCTGAGCTCTACCTGACTCAGAGCTAGTTTAAAATGAATAGAGAGTTTTCTTAGTATCACATTCTATATCCAGAATGAAAAAGGTGAAATTAATAAAATGTCAGAGAGAGTTAATCATATATTCCAGAAATGCTATTAAACTGTCAAGCTTCTGATTAATTCACATAAACAGCCTTAAAACCAGTCTGAACATTCCTCATTTAAGTTAGTTGCCAGTTTTATATCTTGTTTGGGAGCAGAAGTTACTGGGAGAAGACACCAGTCATGGAAGGACAGACTCTTGAGTCAGGTGAGAGAAAAAAGCCTAGAGCAGAACAGCTTAGCAGGAAAATCATTGCTCTGAAAAGGTTACTGTTACAAGAAGAAAATGAACTAGCTATGCAGTGAGATAGAGCTGTGCTCCAGCATCTACCCAGCAAGTCTCAGGACCCTAGGGTCACCTATTCAGTCTTCCCACAGGCACTCTTCCCATCTGTTTTCCCATGCCATTCTTACACCCCCTCCTGTCAGCCTTTGTGCAGAAGAGGATGAACACAGATCAGATTTAAACTTCTCATTCACTGGGAAGTAGGTCTTACTGTGTCCTGCATAGGAGTTGGAAAAAATATAACAAAGTGTTGAAAACACGAGGCCCTTTAAGTAAATATCAAATACTGGATGATCAAGATTCATAAATTTTCCATGAAGACTGGAGTACAGTGAGCCAGCTTAACAACCAGGGGCTTTAATGCCTTTAAGGCCTGGTAGTCAGTCATTAGTATCTGTAATAATGGGTCATCAGTGTCAATATGAATTTCCTATACAGGAGCCTCCAAGATTGCTGCAAGGCATTTCATTCATAGAACCAAGAAACCAAACAATAGTGGGAGCTCATTACTTCAGAGGTTTTCTAAACTCTTTGGATTGTGTAAAATAAATATTCAAAAGAAATCATAGATGCAGTTTGATCTGCACTAAAGTTGCAGAGAAGTCCATCAAGGATCCCTCAGAGGCACGAGAAAGAACAGTATTACCTTTACATCCAGACTCATAGAAAACACACTTGTTCCTGTTTCAGAGCCTACTCTTATTTTTTCTGAAGTCTGGAACAGTTGGTGGCAGACAAATCCCTATTATTGCCTGTAGGCATTCCTCAAAATATATCAATTATCCTATCCAGTTGCATTTCAGATGAATTATTCTCTTGTTACAAAGGCAACCAAATATATCTAACAAGAAGTAACCATATTTTTTTTGTTCATACATACCTGGGTTGCAGAGCAACCTTAGAAAATGGATTACCTGAACAATGTCTCAAGGGAACATGGATCTTATCAGCTGTGGGATGTCTGCCTGTGGAGCCAGAAGCATCACCTCCCATCCCAGTCTGCCACTGGTGTAGCATTGGAAAGACCCAAGGGCTTTGGAGACCGTTACTCTTCTCAAACAACATGAAAGGAAGTAGAAGGCAACACTCATGGGAAAAACAGAGCACCCTCAAAAGTCTGTAGTTAGATAACAAACCTTGTAAAGTCTCTGAAATCTCTTTATTTAACTGTATTTCAGCCACAATTCCTGCAAGGAGTAAAAGATGGTGTATCCTGGTTGACACTTGCAGACAAGTTATGTTCATTACCAGCTCAACTGCACACATTGCTCACAGGCCATCAGTAGTAATTTTCTTTGGATAGGCAAGACTGCAAAGCTAAGTGGAAAGACCAATCTATAAGCAGACTTAACACCAAAATACTTTCAATGCTCTTGGTATCAACTTGTTTGTAGACTAGCCCTATGTGATAAGAAAAAGAAATTAAGAAAATTATTTTAAAAGCTTCTTGAAATAATATTTTATTCCTGAAGTCAGGAAAAAACTAACTGTAAAATAGTGACCTGAATGGTGACCTGCAGTCAGTACATTTATTATGAACATCACTTGCCTGTCTCTACCGTAATACTTCCTTTGTTGGATTTTTATGTTTATTCAGGAAGAAATTCAATAAATAATAAAACCCTTCCTGTGGCAGTACACTACAACACAGCGTGAAACATCAGCTCTCTAAACACATTAATGAAGGAGTACTATTCAGGATTCCGAGTAACAACACAATTGAATAGTTTTAGACGCACATACACAGAAAGAGTACAATATAAAATGTCTTGTCATTCTACATTGCAAAGAAGTTTCTGTTTTCCAAAACAGCCACAGCTTAGAAACAAGATCACCAAGGATTAAAGGTAAGAAGCAGATTGTTTTCTGCTTGATATAGGCAGAAAGGTAGTGCTCTAAACCCTCACTTAGGAGGGAGTGCCAAAGAGTGGCATGATTGCTATTCCTTTTCACCTCCAGTTTCAGATATGCTGTTGAGCTGTCAGGTGCCACAGTACATCCCAAATATACAGCCACTGAGTATCTCTCAGATAAAGACAGAAAAAAAATTGTATTAACATATGTATCCTAATTAAACAGGAATCTAAGATATGTTATTAAAGCACATTGTGGAGTATGTAGTCTGGGCTACATTTCAGTCCAGCTAGGGGAGCTTTAGGAACAGGTACTCAACAGCCTGCTGCGCAAGTCACATGCGTGATGGGAGGTGAGGCTGGACAGGGAACCCTGTCCTATTCCCATCCCCACGTGCTTTTAGCCAAGTTGCAATGTGGAAGCTGATATAACTATGCTGTTAACCAGTGGGCCATCACACCTACTGAATAAACAGAGGACCCTTACTGTTTATAATCCAAGAACAGTAATAGAAAACTAGGGATTAGAGGGTAGAAATGGGAGAGTCCAGAAAAAGGTTATGATCTGGGTTTAAGATGGGCCAACAGCCTAATATGAATTACTAGAGGAATAAAAGGGATGATCAGCTTCTCCCTACATCAAAGTCCTAATTTACATTCTATCTGGTTATCAGTCAGGAGAGTCTGTCTGATTTGCAACCCAGGAAAAGCACAACAGTAACTTTATATGCCTTGCACAACCTAAAGGTTAAAACACCATCTCTATTCAGACCTGGGTAAAGATAAAGGACAAAGAAACACACTAACAAAGCATAAGGAGCAATGCAATACAGTGTCATGGGAAAACAGCAAGCACCTCAGGTACTCCACAAGTTGTTAACTTGGAAATTTCTGCAAAAGAGAGGGAAATTTTTTTTTTCTTTTTCTCCCCTCTCTTCCATGAAAAAAAACTCAACCACAGATGACATCCTTTTGCAGAAACAAAAGGTATTTTGATGTCTCTTTCACCCAGAGAAAAACCACAGAGGAATATATTTGCTTAGGAGACTGTCCTGTAAAGTTGCTAAGCCAACTTCATACCTCATCACAGGCCAGTGATTTCATGACTTAAGCATAAAGCACTAAAAAAAGTCAAAATTTTCATCTCTCCAGCCTTGTTAAAACCAATACACTCCTGAAGAACATGCTGCATTTAACAAAATAGCACACTGCTTTGCAATTATCCTGATAAGGTCTACCTGGTCATATAAAAAAATCACAGGAAGACTCCGCACGAGCATCAGCTGAAGCCAGCATCAGTAAAGTAAATAGCTAGAAGAGTATTGTATTTTGCTGTCACTGTGAATTTAGCTAGGCACTAGAAGGTTTCTTAAAAAGATGCCCACCTGCTGGAGGAAAACAATTCTGCAAGGTGACCCCTGAATATGTACATTTTCCACATCACTAATGTTTACTAGGAATTGATTTATTTGTTACTGTTAAAGCCCCTCCACTAAAGACAGAAATTGATCTTTGCTGCAGTCACCTCTAGAAACCTACCATCTGCTACAGGCTGTTACTTTGAGCAGTATTTGTTATTCTTCTGAAGGAATGTGTTAAAGATGCTCTTTGACTTGGGAACACATCTATGGGACAACTGGGACAGCAAATTGACTTTGATCCTTTCACTGTGGTAGCAGCAGCTGTGGCAGTCACATGAACACCAGGTATAAATCACACCCCTGTTCACAACCAGGAGCTTCTCAAGAGGATGCTTAGTCCATACACTTTCCTCTCCTCCAGAATAATCAACCCATTTCTCTATGGACTCTAAAAGTGTAAAACCTCCTGTGACAGGGATGGCACAGAATCCATTCCAATACTTGACTACACATAGCTTGAAAAACAGCTTTAATGTCTAGTATAACACCCCTTTGCTGTGTTTTAGCCACACTGCTGCAACAGGTCCTTCCCTTCTGCACTTGTACCATGCTGGATCTACCTTAATGCTGTTACTCATTTCTCTAGATTAGACAGACTCAGTTCTTCCAAGATTTCCACACAGATCTTGGTTACTAAACCTCTGAAAGTTCTTGCTGTCCTTTCTTAGTCACTGTTGACCATCCCCCACAAGTGTCATTTGTTCAGCACACACAGGGACAGACCCTTCTTGCAAGATCTTTTGGTATCATCTACTGTTCATGAATGCTTTCTCCTTATTTACTTCCCCATCTAGAATTTTCAGGGTTTAAAAATGAGTCAGCTGAGCCTGGAGGCCACAGGGAGATCTGATCATGCCTTTTTTGTATTAGCTGATATACTCCACAGTTAAATAAGAATCATTTCAACTAACGAGATTCTCATTTACTGTATTAAACATAAGAGTTTTGGTGTACAATAGGTCTCTTGACAGGGAGTTGTACATTATGGTAGCAGGAAGTGCCACTATTTCATTTGCAATTAGGCAACAACAAAAAAAAATTCCAATTATAACCTTCTGTACACATCCTATACTACTCAAGAATCTTACGACATTAAGCCCATACACATAGATTTATGTCTATGTGTGCAAGGAATTGTTTTTAAGATAATAATGAAGCTACTTAGGAGGACACAATGCTTCTTTTTAGATTTCTCTCTTCCCAAAAGTGTAGCTCTTCTGTAACCACAAATTGCACATAAATCAGTGCATCTTATCTGTAAGATAGAGAAGCTATTTCCCCACATGGAAATATTCAACTATGCATAAAGCTGCTGAGAAAGATCAAATGCAGTTGTTTAATGTGTGAGGAGCAGGAGGCAGCAGTACAGAGGGAACTGTGCAAATGAAAGGGGACCAGTTGCGTTTGCTTCCTAAAGCACACACCAGACAAGTGAGCACAGCATGTTTCATTAGAAACAATGAAACCTCCTTTTCAGCTAGCTGGCATTTTGGCAAGGCTGCTGATAGATCAGAAACCCAGAGCACAATTTGTTTGCCATGCTGTAGCCTACTTTTGTTTAATCAGACAGCCACTGTTGAATGTGACCCTGCTGTCAACAACAAGCCTCCAGACCCGCATTCACACGTCAGAGCAAGTGAGTTGTGTACGTGTGTGTGTACGTGAGCCATTGCTCATGCCATGAGTCAAAATGTAAGCACCTACTATTTTCAGTCTGAAAGGCAGCCAAAACCTTTTTGTTCAAATTGGCACAGGGAAATCTTCTCATGCCCATTCCATCGTATTAGCAGCACTCCATAAAATGGCAAAGGAGGATGGATAATTTTGAAACTGTTTGTGACTGGAATGTGAGCATTTGACTTGCATCATTGAAGTAAAGGCAAAACACGTCTTTGTGCAGGATACATTTCGAGCAGAATTGCAAGTTCTTTGTAGGAAACTGGTCTCCTTAGCACTAAAAAGTCTCTCAATGCTTTTAATTAATGGCCTGACTCAGCTCCTCCAAAATAAACTGAATCAGACCCTACCAAACCTGCTTCTCAGTAAGGTCCAAAGGTTTCACCACTGCTCTGGTAGGAGCATAAATGACTCTACCATTGGGCATTTGGACATTCAGTTTCCATCTCTCAAAAATATTCTCAGTTTTAGGCTGAAAATTAACACTTGCAAACATAAAAAAGGTGGCACGGAAATACTGCCCCAGTGATCAAATCAAATACTTCTTTGGTCCCTTCATCTTTCAGATGACATGTCTGTATTCCATGATCTTCCCTGTTAACTGAGCTGACGGCATCTTTCACTTCGAGACTCTCACACCACAGTAAAGCAAGAGCTGCAGACAGGAGAGGAGGCACTGACTTAAAGAGGACAAAACAGAAGCTCAAAAACCACCACAAGACAACATAGCAATATTTCTAGTTTTTTTGAGAAAAAGAAGCTTTCTGTTGAATTCTAAAATAGGCAACACTTCTCCACAGAAAAGGGGGGTAGAGGGGTGGTGGGGGGTGTTTAACCAGATCCTTGGGAAAGCGTTCTTTTGTTTAAAAGAACATTTGAGCTTCTTTACTCAGCTCTTATATATCTCAAGAAATTTCAGCTGCAGACCATCCATCCACCCATCCATCTATCCATCCATCCAATAATTTCTCTATAGAGATCACATAATAATGCCTCCAACCCCTCCCACCTCCCCTTTTTTGCCCTTAGAAAGCCAGGTGGGACTGTCTGAATGCAGAATGTAATATCAAAACTACTTCATAAAATGTTGACATGTCTTAATAAATATGCATACATTCAAATACGCTCTGTGCAAAATCCTCATACTTAAGAAACCAGCCTAAAGATCACAAAAATAAAATAGCATCATCACAGCAGAAACACATTATGCATAACTAGAAACTGAAAAGACTGTTGAAGACAGCTTATTCCTAGATGTTGCTGTTTCTTCTATTCCACTAACACATTAGAAAATGCATTAAAGTAATATAAAGTATCAAAAGAAACCTTAAGTAATACCATGTTTGAGAGAGCATGTCTTTGTTGCCATTTCTTAGATCACAGTTCATACATTTTGTAAATGTCTCTGCCTCACTTGCAGGAATTTGTACCCTTTGAATTTCAGTTTCTGCATGTTCAACCACTTCCCAAAGCTGCTAAGAAAATAAGTGCTGAGATTTGGGGTTATGCCCTAGGGATGGGGGGGCAGGGGGAGAATTGGGCGAAAAATGGGGAAGGAGCAAAAAGCAAAACTTTTTGGAAAGGAAGAGACCCATAAATATATTAAAACATTGCTGTTTCCTCTTAATTACAGTAAAATATATGACTGCAATCAAAATGTCCAGGGAGGTGAAGACACCCAATCTTACTAATTACGTAAGTGTGTAACAGGTTGCAGAAGAGCACGTCAAACATTTGGCCCAAGCAAGCCCAGCATCCCCAGGATATTGCCCAATGCAGCTGAACACTTCAAATTTATGATTTAAAATATTAAATGCAAAATGATCCAGAACAAAAGCTATGGGTTTCCTGCTGGTTACCACCAGGTCCCAGTAATTCTATTGAATTTTTTTTCATACACTCAAGATATAATCCCTCTTAATTTAGTCATGTTCTGTCTGTAGTAATGGATACTATTTTCTGTCTCCATAAATTGCCCTTGAACTTCAACTGAGTAGCACATTCTGCTTCCCCTCCTGATTAGGACTGTTTAGAATTGCTGTGTCCTGTTAAGCAGCTGGCCCATTTCCCCTCATAGCAAGCAAATTGTTCTCATTCCAATACTTGTTATTTTTAGAAACAAGGTTTTGGATTAAAAAAAATAAATCTTGCATAACACAAGACATCACCCTTGCTTTCAAGGTTTATTTTTTTTTATCCTTGTGGTAAATCTGACTCACTCACCTTGCCACTATCTCTGCCTCTCCCTTTCACCCTAGGCTTGTCTTAAAAACAGCTCTAACCTGGGAAGGAAGAAGATTAGAAAATAGTCAGAGGAGGGTCTGTCAACTGTATATTGAAGTCAGGTGTGTTTGGATGGTATATATATCAGCATATGATTCCAATCAATATTTATCCAGGACTAAATCAGAGATTAGTGTTTTAAATCTGAAGGTTACATAAGGCCCTAGTGCCTAACTTGATAGGAGACCAGACTCAACACACAATTTGCAGAGAGCTTGAGGTCTGTGTGCTACTCCTAAGGAATTTGTGTGACAGATAAGAAAAAAACATTATTTTTCTCTTAATTTAAAATGTGCACTACTACTTAAGACCAGCAAGGCATCCACAAGCTGGAAGAGACCACCAACGGGACTGTGACTGAAGCTCACCAGCTCATCATGGGGGAATCACTGCCATGGGGCAAGATCTACAAAAGTGGTTTTGCACCAATACCAACTCCCCCCTAAAGATTACACTTCTACAGTTTGCTCTCAGACAGTTTTTTCAGTTCTCCTTCCTTTAACTTTGGAGCAAAAACAGCCTTGAAAGGAAAAAGACAGAAATAAAAAGGCAAAGCATTAACATGAGAAAAATGAAGTACAGTTGCTCCCAGCTATTTCAGCTGATTGGAAGCAAGGAATCGCTAATAAGAGGTGCAGTTTAAAGCAGGCTGTGCATATGTTAAGCAGGAGTTCTGATGTGTATTTTGCATCCTGTATTATATATTTGAGTCCAGGAATACAGACAGAGCTGGGCAATCTTAGCACTCTGAGGAGCATGTATTAAAAGGGTCCCAAAAGTAATTAGATAAATTGAATGAAATCTGACTTGACAAGTAGGGGTCATCCTATTCTATGAAGGCTCAAGATGGAGACCAAGGGGGCAAATAACAAGTGATTGAAGGGCACAGCTAATTAAAGTGCCTTCTATATTAATATTTATGTTAAAGTTTCCTGTAGCTCTGGCCTTGACCTGGCAGCTGGGTATACAATGTGTGTCCTTAATTTTAATAATTTTCAACATTATTTCTCATATGGTTATGAAAGTACTTTAGACAGGTTGTTATACCTATCTCTTCCATGCTCAGACTAAAATGGCTGAGAAGCGTAAAAATTGCTGAAAAAAAGTTAGGTAACAAGTTCAAAAACAAGTCCCTCTGATTTAGTCAGCAGAAAAAAATAAAGGTAGGAAACACTGCCATTTATAAGTGCTTTCTGTTCAAAGCTGTCAAAAATGCTCTTCCATCTTTATGAAACCTTATCTTCATTTTATGGGTAGAGAAACTGAGGAAGAGCTGTGAAGGCTCACTGTGAGATGCATTCACTAAGCATTCGAGAATCGCTGCAGCCTGGGATTCCTACACCTCATACTCCAGAGATGCAGAGCACTCCAGCTGAAAGCAAGTGGAGCTGGAGGTGCTTTGTCTTTATGTACAGAGAATTACTTTGTTACTTCACCAAGTAAGTATGTGAAAGAGGGACAGTGGGGAGAAGCTGCTATGTATCAAGCCACAATTCCAAAAACCACACAGCACGCCCCCCCCCCCCCCCCCCCCGCCCTTTTTCTTGATTAAATAAAAAAAAATAAATTGGGGGGTTGAATTCAATCTTTCTTTCAATTAAAACGGAGAATACTAGATCCACTTGAAATAGTGCAACAGAAACGGATAGCTGCACTCTGCAAGCAAAGAGAACAGGTCAGTGAAGAAGCCATGGAGCTACTTCTCCTTCCACGAACCACCCCACACACTCAGACTGACATGGGTGGACACGACCCCTTCCCTGACCATGGCCCCCTGTCCTCTTGCTCCTCTGAGCCCTCCTCCCTGCAGATGCCTTTGTCCACCAGGTCCAGCACCCACTCAGGCACACGCAGAGGAAACCTGCCACCTTCTAGTCAAACACACAAACTCATTCAAGTGGCCATGCAGTGGAGTGGACCAGAGGGTGTGCAGTCCAGAGGGCCAGGGCTGCCCCTTACTGAAGCCACTGCCGCAGGGCTGCCAGCCATGACATCTGACAGCTTTTCCTGCCAGAAAGCAGCACCTGTCTTGTGGGAGAGCCCCACCATCGTGCATCGTCCTCCCAAGTTAAAACAGAGGTTAGGTGCCCTTGCCAGGCATGGAGCCAGGGGCTTCCCTTTCTGCCCATAGGCTGAAACCACTGAAGACCTTCAAGTGAAAACTCATTTCTCTCATCTCACAGAAAAAAAATTTAATTAAAGTGAGATTACAATTTGGCAATTTCATCCTCAATCTATAACGACCAAGACATTATCTTTCAGAGAATAAACTTCCACACACACTCACACAAAATAAGTCAGCTAATTTGAGTCACTTAAGTCTTTTCTTTGCTGAATGAGAAAGAGAGAGAATGTCAAAGTACTGCTTGTTCTACAACCCAACTGCTGTTGGGTTGCTTTGATTAAGCATCAAAATATTCACAGCTAGTGGGAACATTGACTTAAACAATTTGCCTATGTTAAGACAAATTTAGGAATTGTGTCCTGGTCTTCGTTGCCTTGCCCTGATTTGTTTCTAATGCTGAGGTTTTGCAGCACAAAGGGGTGGGAGAGGATGACATTTCCAAGGCTCACATGAGAAACATGGCACAATACAGGTTCCATTTAAAATTATGTATATGGAGGGATAAATAAAGGTTTTCCAAGATGGATTATTTCAGTGCCAAATTTCAATAACCCTTTTAATTACATTATTGTACTTCTATTTTAGATAACAAGAGTGTATCTGGTACTTTATGTATAGTCTGCAGAAGTAGGTGCAACCACTGCCTTTCTGGCACCTTGCCTCTGTGTCTGAGAGAGTTCTAAAGCTTGGGTAGCCATGCCAGCACACACCATTATTTGTACCTGCTGCAATTCAGTTGTTACAGCAGCAGTTGTATCAATTTAGCAAGTAGAACACCCATTTTATTGTCTGTTTTATTACCAAGACAGATAAAATTTGTACAAGTAGAGCGCAGGGAACCAGCATATAGCAGTACCTCTGAATTAAAAACAAAAGTATTATCTAGCTGAACTCATTAGCATTTACAGGAGTGGCTGAACAGATTTGTTTCCCCCATCCGTTGTGTAGCTCCCTGCACAACAGACATTTGTTCTGAGCCTCTAGCAGCAACTTACCAGAAGAAAACAGATAAAACAACAGTGCTGACTGGATGAACAGCTCATGGCAAACAGGACTAACACCCCTACAGACACAAAAGAATAATGTAAGATTTATCTACTATATACCTTCCAACAGTTAGCTCAGCAGATTTGATGTTTCATGAAAGACATCATTCCCAGACTTTGTAAAGGGAACACAGGAAAATGACTTTTCAGTCTGAGACCCAAAACAGCACTTTAGCATCCTTTACTCCCACCTCAGGTGTTGCTTGTCTCCTACATATCTCAGTTTTAAGTTTACCTTTTTTTTGAGCACGTCAAACATATTTCCTCCAGGATCACAGACAATGCAGATGTGCCCACTCCTTGCTTGGGAGTTCCTATTCTGCAAAGTACACTCCTTCCACGGACACACACAGGACTCCAGCAGGTAGCGTCACAGCATAAGGGTATCTTCACCTACAAATACATGCTGCACCTAGACACAGCACTTACAGTGCAAACTTCAGAAATCTTCTCCAGATTCCTTTAGGTGACAATTCATCATGATCAGCATTCCAGCAAAAAGGGGGCTCATTTCTAGATGCCTAGAAATCTAGAGCCAAGGAAGGGAGCCAAACAAGTCTAATTAAGCATAAGATATGGAGGCATTCAGGTGAGTCCAGAAACAGGTAAGAAGGATTTGAGTGCTGATTAACACACTTTACATAACTAGATATTGAATAATATTCTGTGTAAATATTACCACAGCTTCATGTGCCTCCCAGCTGCAATGCAAGTCAAAGTTCTGGCTTTCCAGACCACTTGGGGTGGTTTTTCTCAAGTTAGAATTCAAAACTGTTACACATAATACATAAGGAAGGAAGTGTTTCTGCTTCTCAGTACACTTCAAAACTCTCTGCTTCTTGTTAAACAACATACAATATAGCAAGTAGTATTTGGAATTCTATGGGCAACTTTTAAACAATATTTTTTTTCAAAAGGTATTCCTCATATTGACTCTTTCGGTAGTACTATTGTTGCGGTGTGCTATGGCCAGGTTTTGGTTTTCCCCATGGCCAGGCACTGCNTGGGGAGCCCCTCCGCTTGTCTCGCCTTCCTCAGCGCACCTGGAACACCGGTGGTTTAGGTGAACCCCTGCTGGACCTTTGCCAGCCCTCCCACACCCCGAAGCAGATCGGCAAGCCTCTGAAACCGCAGATGGAGAGCCCGGTGCCCCTGCCGGCAGCATCATGGCATACTATATCATCTCATAATTTTTTATCATTTTTCTGTCCTAAGCCTTAAAAACACTGCCATTGCAATCTCATTAATGAGACATATCATTTTAGCCTTATTCCAATATGTAAACTGTGTCATTGTGCTGTTTGGCACCTGAGAAAAATGGCATCTCAGCGATTTTATGCAATTTGCACACTTTTCCAGCAGAAGCCCATCAGTATGGAAGTCCTTGAGACAACTGGCAGTTCCCAGTGACTGCAGAGATAGACCTGAAGCCTTTACCTACACACAACCATGCCAGCAAGCATTCAAGCAAGAGATTCAATGATTCAGCAAGCATGTCTCAGTTCTCCATGAATTAGTAGCAAAGTCAGATTCAGTTTTCAAAACTTCTTCTACATCCACGCATGGCTCTGGCCCATTTACAGTTCTGTCTTTCCATATGTTTCTTTGTAAATAAATGAATAATCAGAGCAGGCTCCAGGACTGATCCCCACATCTCATAGGCAGTAAAATGACATCCCATTTCTGTCTTGGCTCCTCCCTCTGAACGGGTGTGGAGGCAGTCACACAGCTCCGTTCTCACCTCCTCCTCTTTCCTGCTCTCCAGCTCTTTGGGCCGATGAAACCATGTTGCAATATTAAAAGCAGAGCATTACACATGTAAAATCAAGTATAATAGTTTGATTTTAGATAAGAACTAATGAGTTATGATAAAGATTACCCTCAAGTGAGAGGCCCATCCACAAAGTACTTTTAGGGAAAAAAAGCAGAACTGCAAAATAAACAGCTGCTCCCTTTGCTTAATGGACTAGAATACTTTGCTAAAAACAAATCTTTCCCCCCAGTCTTTAAGTTAATTTCCCTCTCATATATTAAAATATCTTGACTTGGCTGTCTGATGAGCTTCAGATGCTTGTCTTCTAGCTCCTCCTAAATGCCTGTTTTTGCTTGAGCTGCATATTTGCAGAATATGCAAATTACCTGCTGCTACAGATATCAGCATCAAGCCACTGGCCTAACACCACCACTTAAGCACACTATCTTCCCCTCCTGAAAAGTCCAAAAAGAATTGCAGGGGATGTTAAAGCAAGCAGTTAATTCCTTGATTGAAAAAAACTTTTGAAAAGTGTTGAGCCAAAATTAAGAGAGGTTTCTAACTTTTCCCACTAAGAGATTTCCTTGTCTTGTTTTTATTTCTCTTAGACATTCTAAAATGACAAGCTGAAAACTTAAAGGCCAGTACTGATGCTTTCATTTGTGATATAAATAATTTAAGCATCTACATATATCTAAAAGAACAAAGCAGTCACCATATGCTTCACACCTGGTGAGTACTAATAATGCTTTCCATAGACTGCTTTTTAGGAAACAATTTCTTGGTTATATAAAGAAGAGTAAATATTTAAATCCATTGTAGAAGGGAACAAATAGGATTCTTTAACCTATAAAGAATCCAATCACCTGCTCAAGTACTTGAAGCTAAATAGTCCTGGCTATCAAACAACCCAATTAAAACCAACCTGGAAGAAAGTCAATAGGTTGTATACTAAGGAAAAAAAACAAATACATCACTAAGGAATGCACATCTTGTGGAAACTGGGAACAGAATGTGCAAAGGTTGATCATTTTAAGGTATTAAGTGCTAGGGTTTAGAAACTGCCTGCATGAGAACGTGGCACAGTGTTGAAGAGTCGGAGACCTGCATATCACAGTGTGAAGGTGGGGCTGGAACAGAGGGGAAGGTACCTGACTCTAAACACAAACAAGTCAGACTTGTTTGACAGACGACTGTATTTGAATGTCAAATTTATTCAACGTTTTCTAGTTTCTTCACACAAGTGAAAAATTGTACTTCCACATCTTCTGCCCTTATCATCTTTCCTGGTCCACTGCAAAGGCCAGTTGTTTGAAAGGCAACAGGAAGAATAATAGTGGGATGTGATTCGAGCTATAAACTTCCTGATGGATGTTTCTGCATCTCTGCTGGTCATCTAATTGTAGGAGAGAAAAAGAAAACCAGGTTTTTTCAATGTGTTAGGTTTTGAAACTTTGGAGGACTTCAGTTCAAGTATTTATCAAAAGTTCTGCCTCCTCACTGTGATGTTTCTTGCTTGCTAAAATACAATAAATAAATAAATACACCTGAGTTTTGACTGGCTGATAGTAAACAGTAAACAACCAGCCCATGCAAGAACTGCTTGCAGTCTTAAGAGACAAAGTGTTGTAATGGAGCTGAAGATCATATAAGAATTTGGCCTTATTTCTCTCCCCTGCTAAATACAAAAAGATATCATGTCAAATCCTTACCAAGTTACTAATTAGTTCATGTAGTTATCAGTCTCTTAACAAGCAATATTTCCTCTTTCGACATTCATTTCTTTAAAACTGGCTATTTAATTCACTGAAAAAACTAATAAGATCTTGGATTATATCATCAGTGCCAAATGTAGTCCAATTCATAAAATCTCTTGGAACAAATCAAATCCTCTTTTTATTGCCCATCTGATTCATGCTGATCTCAAAGGTTCATGTTTCCATTCATGTTTTCATTCTGAATTTAACATAACAGCACTATGCTCACTGTTACATAAATTAACAGGACCTTTAGGATCTCCAGTGAAATTCCTAATTATGCAGTGCTGCAGCAGGTAAAATTTTTAACAACTGAACACTGAACATTCATGAAGCAGCAACAAGAGCAATCCCCTGTAAAGAGGAATTTGAACTTCCATCTTCACATGGCTGTGGCCTCCCAGCTGAAGCCATGTTCAGGTTTTGGAGCCAGGCTGATCAAAGAGAACTCCTCTCCCCCCTCTCCATGCAGAACTTGCCCTCTGCATGGCTGACGTGCCTTTAGTAGCATCTCACAGTGATTTACAGCCATGCTGTGGGAGGAAAGAGTCAGACAAACCTGTGCTGCAGCTCAGCAAAATTGCTTGAAGCTGAATAAACGGGTGCATTCATGCCAAAAAGAGAACAAAATCTTTTTGCGGGCAAAACCACAATGCTTAGACAGAAACACAAATATAAACATGCTCTGAAGATCTTCCCCAACCAGAGTGAGGCATTCACTGTGGAAGTGTTATTGCCTGTAAGTAGACATATTTTCACTTTTCTGTGTCACACAGGGAACATCTCTCAATATTACTCTTTAAACACGTAGCTTGCAATGAACATCTGGCAGTCATTCAGAAAGCAAAAGGCCGTTTGAAAGATCATAGAAAACACCAGCAAAGCTTGCTTCAAAGTCTGTTTGAGCAAAAGTCATCTCTTGGGTAAATATTTTATATTTTTTCCCTCTCTAACTTTCCCCTGCAGCTTCTGGTCCAGGCTCAGACCTCTCAACCCCTCCTCATTGCCAGCCCCTCGCAGTCAGCCTCGATGCCCTGCAGAAAACAGCCCAGCACTTTCACCTCAGCGTGTTTCCTCACACGTGTCCCTCGCATGAGCAGAGGAGCAGCATGACCAGCTGGTAGGGAGGTGAGGAAAGGAATAAGGCCCAGGAACCAGCTGGGCAGGAAAAAGCAATTCCTGGCTCTGGGACAGGAATTTGGGAGGGAAATCACCATTCTACAGCATCTCCAGCTGGCCCCTGCCCTGCTGTGTTCTCCTGAAGCAGCAGGCTCTTCCCCCCAAGACCTGAATCCCTAGTGCAGAATACAGTGCTTCTGACAGAGCTTCAGGTGTCCCCATTTCACAAACAGCTCTGCTTCCTACAAACAGGCCACGTGCACCCTCAAGCACACTGCCATGCAGAGATACTGGCCCAGCTGCCAGAAACATCACAGCTGCATTAACATGGGGCTGGATCCAGCTCATTAGCCCTGGCTGACTACTGGAATCATTAGCCTTGCCTCAGAGGAGGAGCACTGTGGCCGAGCACTGCTTTATCAGGGCATAGCCATCCTGCTCTGGTCCCAGCTAGTGCTGGTCTAGCTCTGTACTGCAGCTGCAGACTCTTGGCAAGGAGATGAAGAATAAAAAAAAGGCACAATAATCTGCCCCACACTCATTTACCACCTTTAGCAGAAAGAGTCTGTACCTAACCAGAAAAATACTGGGGTTTTTCAGACATGTGAATGAGTAGTTTTCAAAAATGTTTAAAAGTTCTTATTTTTAATTCAGGGGAAAATTCAGAAATGCTGAGATTCCATCTCATAATTTTTTTAAAAACAGAATTTAAAAGTAAAGATTGTTTTGGAAATGGAAATTCTCATTCAAAATGTTACCCTAGGGAAGTCCTCCCGTTGGTTGCACTCAAGGACTACCAGCTGACATTTCTTCCTGGCATGCTAAAGCAGCACTCCAGCTGCTTCCATTACCTACAGCAGCTCAAGGAGACACAGCCGATTGCTCCACAGAGCTGCACAGCAACAGACTTGAGGCAAAGGTCACAAGCTGCAACAAGAGAAATACCAGTGGGGTATAAGGGTGGAAAGAACATCAATGGAAGTAGTATCACATCGGAAAAGGCTGCCTCCCAAGGCTGTGGGATCTCCCTGTGCATAGGTGTTCATGCTTGATCAGTGCAGCCTGAGCAATCTGAGCTATTCATGATGTCAGCCCTGCTTTGAGCAACGTGTCAGACTTAAATGACCTCTGCAGCTTCCCTGCAGCTTACTTGGTGGCTAAAATACAGGCCATTATAACAATTTCAATGCTGTCAGCTGTACTTTATTCCTCAAATGATTCTGGTCAGCTTTTCCTTTATATTAACTAAAACACCTTCTTGCTTCTGTACAGCGTCTCCTGCTGGCTGAAATGAAGAAATCGGATGTTTTCTCCAAATACATTATGTAAACTATAAAAATGAAATTACATGAGTAATTGCCAGTAGCCCTGTAGAATTTCAAACAAAAGTTTTCCAAAAACATTTAAATCAATTTCCAACTTCCTAGGAAACTTCTGAAATATTGCTTTTATGTAACCTTACAAATTGAAAAACACCAATGTTTTCCAAATTTAAACACCTCTAATTTTGATTCGCATCATGTAACTAAAAACTATGATAAAACATGAAAACGATGGCAAAGTGCAATATACATAAGAATTCAACAGGTTCAGAAAATGTCTTTCAAATTATTAGGATATTCTAGTTATGACTACTAGCATATAATCATATATTGCTCTACAGCAGTTCAGATAAATGAAAAGCCCTTGATCTTATAGAATTATTTTTCTGGAAGAATAATTTTAAAAACAGTCCTTACTATGTGATTTCAATAAAAGTAGAAATGGAAAAATCCTCAGTGTGGCTGCAACCTGTATCATTAGGGAAGGATAGGAACCTCAACTTGATCTTTGCTTGATTGTTTTCAGAGAGTACTTGGCCTCTAGAAGAGGCTATGAGCTCTAGAGACTGTTTGTAAGAGTGATCACGGCTGAATATGGGTAGGTATAAAACCAGTACCTTTTGGGGGGAGTGGAGGAAAGAATAGAAAACATAGTAGGTCATTCAGAAAATGTGTCCTGAAATTGCTTTTTTTTTTTTTTAAATCAAAGCCATGTTCTTGAATCTTAATACAAGGGAAGCATCTTTTATATAATTAAATGTTTCAGAAATATCTGGACTTTCATCTCCATAATCAAAGGTAACAAGCTTTTTCACTACGAATCTATTAATTATATTAAGGTTCATTAAAGACTTGGGAAACAAAAAAAAAGGCTGTATGCTCAGAATTACCAAAGGAATTCTCTAGACATTTACTGACACTTGTTGCTAGAATTAATCTGCAACTTCCCGGTGAAAAGGAGTTTCACTGCAAAGTGCTGAATCACTGCAACAGCAACAAAAGCCATTCTGAAACCTGACAGAACCGAAAAGGCTGCAGCCCATCACTTGCCAGGCTGCTCTAGCACCCAGCACAGAGACACCCCCTGTCCTCCATCTGACACTTGCTCCAGCTGGCTCTGGCCACACCAAGGGTTTAGGAAGCCCCAAGACCCTCAACTGAGTCCAACTCTGACATCTCTTCCTCCTAATCATGCTTTCTGTCCACGTTTGGCTACCTAGAATTAAAAGGCAATGCAAAAAATGTAGTAAAAGTAGCTTGCCATTCTTACTCCAAGCAAGTGAGCCAGCTCACCAAGTACATCAATACCTATTGTTTGGCATCACCACACTTTGCAGAGGGGGCTAAAATATGACTAAAATATGGAACTCCCAGGGGAGGGAAAATCAGCATGTGACTGAACAAACTCTGCCTTACCACTTGAGTGTGTGGTCCAACAGTTAGAAAACATATATTTTTTCAATGTACCACTGAAATTAGATGCAGTTATTCTGTAACGCCTATGTCAGTACCATGCGAGATTCTGTAGAACTATCACAAACAGTCAACAGTGCTCTTTGTTCCAGGAAATCAGAAACTGGGAGAAGCGTATCATACTGACATCTAGAAGCAGAGGGCCAAAATGCTGATTTAGGGTGAATATTTCCAGCTAATCTGTGTTAGAAGATGATCTATGTGAGAAGACAAGATAAGTGTGCTTTTCCTTACTCGGCTGCAACAGCACCAGAAATATGTTCAGAAGAATACCCTGGGCTGTACCATAGCTGCTGGGGGCAGAAAATGAATACATGTCTTTTTAAGTCAAATTCTGCATGAATTTAGATCAAGAAGCCCTGCTGAATTCAGCAGACCACATCACTCCCCAATGGAAGACCATGGATTTTCCAGTGATTGCATCAGTAGGTGCAAATGTTACCTATTCCTGGAAAAGTCTCCATACTTTTTGAAGCTTCTGTAGTGCTAACCTCCTGAGCCAGTTCCACCAAGTGCCACTCAATCCAGACTACAGTGCCAAGGACAGAGTTCAGAGGTCAGGAGAAAAACGGGGGGAAATTACTGATCATACTTTAAAATAGACTGTAATTATATTTAGATATTGCAAAGATCTCTTATATTTTTATGTGAAATGTAATCGTAGAGGTAATCAAATTCGCTACAGCATGGCTTCTTCATTTCCCTTTCCTTGACCCTTTAGGACTTTCTTTGGGCCATTGGGAGCCACTTTCCCAGAGCTGCCTTGCAAGCACCTGCTTTGCTGCAGTTCAGCCAACAACCTCGCCCTTGAAAAATAAAGGAGGAGAAAGGAGGAGCTGTCAAAGATAAAGCTACACTTAATTGTAACTATTGTTTGCAGCTGCTCCTGCAAAGCTAAAGAGCATTACTGTTCCGAGGTGGATACAAAATATAAAGTAAAATGCATCCCTTTTTATAGCTAATTTAAAATTCCCACTAATACTGAGATTTAACTGAAAGAAAGGAGAGGAACTTACTATACATACTCATAAGCACAGGAGCTGGCAAAATGCCATCATACATTTTAAAAGGAGGAGAAGTCAGTAACTCTTAAAAAAGCACGGAGTCAATGTAATACCTCAGAAAACAAGGAGGCGACTGTTTGTGAGAGAATGCCAAGTTAGCACACTCGTCCTGAAAAACTCCCCCTGCCCTGCTAAAAACAGCTTCATTCCAGGGTGAACGTGCCATCTTCTCATACAAGAACACAAAGAAAGAGCACAGCAAAGCAAAATAAGAATGCACATTACTTCTAGTCCATGAGAACAAACGTTAAAAGGCAAGCATTGTGCCAAAAATCCCTCTTACTGTCACGTAAAGACTTACTGAACAAAGACTGTTTGTCTCCATTAGACTTTTTTTCCTATACCTCGTACTTGGCATGTCAAAAATTGTATGGCAGGAAAAAAAAACCAAAGCAAAGTCATTCAAAGCTTTAGGTTTTTCTGCTTCCTTTTCATCTTTAGGATGTTGAAAACTCAGGTACTATCTTTGCATACACCACTATTCATCTTTAATTTAATAAATGATCTCTTCAATATATTAATGGTTAGCAGTGCATATAAATTAACATTTATAAAAATCAATTACATTGTCTCATAAGACAGAGGAGAAACCAAGACCTTCATCACTGGATCATTTGTATTTATCTGTTAATTATAAACCTTAATTGTCTCTTCTTATCAGATTAATTTGCATAAATTGCATAAGTTTAACGTTTAACAGGTTTTAATACCAGAATACAATTATTCTTTAAACATTCTTTGTTGAAATATTCATTATTAATTATAGCATTAAAATTAGAAGTTCTGATAATTGACCTTGGCTTCTCCTTGGCTCATCATCATCTGTCCATTGAGGTCATTCATCTCATGATTATGCCTGCTTTGTGGCTCCTTATTACTGATGTATTCAGTTTTAATTGTACTTTATAGCCTGTCAGATTTCTCTGAATTTTGACTTAAAGCAGAATATGATGCAGAGTCCCACAAAAGTGGACTTTTTATAGTATATTCATCCTCTTAGCATACCTACACATAATGACATAGTGGGTGAAAGGATTTTTTCTGTATCTGGACTATTAGTATAACTATCTCTATCCTGGTGAGGAAAGGTTTCTTTACATCAGACAACTTAGGAAGTAAGAGAGACATTTAAGCTCCCAGCTAGACTTGGAAAAAAAAAAGAATTAGCCAGGTATTACATTTGGCAGGTCATCTAATAGGCTCTTGTTCTTCATAACTGACCAGATATCTCTAGCTGCCCTTTTCACTTTAAATATCATCGAGGCTTGAACCCAGGAAATAATGAAATAAGATTAAATATGACCAAGACCAAATGTTAACAGATCTATTCACCTGAATTTGACTGACTTGAATGTAAAGATTTTTTGTAAAATCATGTCATGCAGAGGTGAAAACAAGTGGGATCTCTCCTCTGTCAGATGATCCACTAAGTTTCACATACAGGGATTTATTGTACTGGATTTTTCTTCCAGTCAAAATTATTCATGCTATTCAGTTAAGTAAATATTTTAGATCTCATCAGATATATGTCCAAGGAGAGAGACTAATATTTAAAAAATATTAAACAAGGCTTTTTTAGATTGCCTACAGTTGCTATTATTAAAATGCTAGAGGTGCCTCAGGTCAATAGCTTATAGCATATTCTTCTTACATGAGTCTAGTAAGGAAACACTGAGTCCAGTCTACTTGAAAATTTCAATATCCCCCTGACTTACCTGTGCCCCCTAATTCAAAGATTCAAAGCTACTGCACTCTTGTCTGAAAAGCATCACCGCCGTATTTAGAGACAGTTGCTGGCACCAGGGTTTCCTGAGTTCTATTTTCTAATTCAAGTAAAACCTGAGAGTTACTCTGTGCAAACCATGTTTTTGCACCAAGGACTTTCTTCTGCTGGGATTGCCTATGCAAAAGTGTATGCATGAAACAGAAAACAAAAAATCAGTAAAGAATGTTAGTGTCATTACAACTGATTTGGTGTATCTTCATCATAACTTACCTGTCCAAGAGCATACAGGTTGTGACTCCTACTGATGGGGAGCCTAAGGAGAACTGGTAAGGTTACTACTAGGTCATGCAAAGTAGAATTAACAACAAATTGTCAATGCTTCCTCACAGAGTCTTACAGGTGACTAACAGAAGAAATGCACTGATCAATTGTGAGTCAAGTCCATCATCTTTGTAATAACTTGAGGCTGCTACTTGATCCTTCAAAGGAGACCAATACCTGGCACTAATTTGGAGAGTATTGCCATTTTTTTTCTGCTTGAAGTTCAGCTACAATTACCTAGTTCATCTCAAAGCCAAGTTGCTAGAAAATGCTTCACATGATCAACACCTTGATGCCTGATTAACTAGGTGAACATCGTTTATGCAAATACATTAACCACCTTGACTTACATTTAAAGGAGGGATGGCAGTATCTTGGACATGTTACTCTTTAATCCACTCATCTTGGAAGAAGAGCCTGAAGGAGGAAGTAGTCCCATCTGTTGCCTAAGACATTTTGCAGAAATTGTGCGGGAGGGAGTGCTCTGTGTATGGAGACCAGAAACACGGCAGGGAAGTGGTGCCCTGCATGTGTGCTGGACTCTCTCCAGACAGGGACTGCAGCTGGGCTCCTGCCACACTTGAGATTTCCTGTTCCTCCTCCACTCTTGTCCCCTGGCCCAGCTCTCCCCAGGAGAATAATAGCAGCATTTCCTTATGCCAGAGAAATGGGAACAAACAATATACAGATGCCTGCACCTTAAGCATCTGCTGCATCACAGAACAAGAATTAAAGGCCTTAGCAATGGTTCCATCCACATTAATAGCTACAAACTACACCCTTTATTGTGCAGTGGGAACATAAGGATGTCACAGAAATCTGCAGACTGTCAGAGGTTATTTCAAAGGCAGTTTTCTGTTACTCTCACCCTATATTTCGTTTCCTTCTGAGGAAACCGATCTAACTGCAAGACGACTGTATTCCAGGCAGATCCATTACCACTGTCCAGGAGTGCCAAGCATGTGGCAATTTGCCATTGTAACATCTACATACTATGGAATTACGGTCAGCCTAGTGGCTGCTGACCTACTGCAGATCTATTCCTACCTCAAATCACATGCTGCAAGATGACAGCCACTCTCTTCAGCTGCAGGCAGCATAAGCAGTTTCAGGTAATCAAGTGTGATATTTCTAGGCTTTTTTTATACAAAGTTCACCTAGCAGAAAGTGTTTATATGGAGGTTTTCATTTTGGTTTTGGGGGGTTTTTTTGGATTGGTTTTTGTTTGGGTTTTTTGTTTTGCTTTTTGTTTTTAGTTGGGTTTTTTGGGGGGGGGTGGTGAGGAGTTGTGATTCTGTGTAGTGGCTGGCCAGGAATGAGTGGTTTGTTAGTGGTAACAAAACGAAGGTGGGCTGACAGGATAACCTGAGTACTATATTCTGTTCATGTTCCCTGTGATTTCATAAGCCCTCTGTCAAAGCTGTCACGTATAATTTTTTTTTTCAGACTACAGATTTTTCCTTCTAGCTACAAAGAAACTCGTTCAGCAGGCTTTTCAGCTGCTGGGTTCAATGCCTGTAATTTCATTTTTAAAAAATGAAGGGGAGAATCCAACACTGGAATGTTTGGCTCTTTTTATGTTCAGATCAGTCACATCTAGGTGGCCTAGACACTCTCTCCCCTGGGTATGGAATGAGAGTCCAGCCTCTTCCCCTCTGCAAAATACCTTCCTTTAAGTCTGCTGTCCAAGTCCCTCTGCTGCCATTGTGCCATGTGTGCCAAGGAGGTGTAAATGTACCTCACTTCTACTGAGCTGTTTTTCTCTCTCTGTATATTCCCATTTCTTGTGAGTCATGTAAGGAGCAGATGAGGGATTGGGGGTTGTTTAGCCTGGAGAAAATTAGGCTCAGGGGTGACCTTATAACTCTCCACAAATACCTAAAAGGAGGGTGTAGCCAGGTGGGGCTTGGGGTCTTCTCCCAGGCAACCAGTGACAAGGAAATGGTCTCCTGCTGTGCCAGAAGAGGTTCAGGTTGGAGATCGGGAAGAATTTCTTTACTGAAGGGATGGACAGGTATTGGAATGGGCTGCCCAGAGAAGTAATGAAGTAATCATCCCTGCAAGGGTTCAAGAAACAACTGGACGTGGCACTTAGTGCCATGGTTTAGTTGGTGTAGTGGTGTTTGCTCAAAGGTTGGTCTCTGCAATCTTGGAGGTCTTTTCCAGCCTCAGTGGTTCTGTGATTCTATCTGTCTTTTCTGACTCTATCTCCAGAGTCAGCTGAAACTTAAGGAATCATTCCAGTCAAACTGAAAACATTCTGTGCTTCCCTTTTCCACTTTGCGGGAGCCCTTTCTGCACGCCCCTTTAGGCCAGCCTACCAGAACTGTTGGCAAGATATGAAAACTACAGTGTCCTTGTAGTTTACACTTTACACTCACTTGTCAATGCTGCTGGAAACACCAGCTACCAAAATAATTTCCTTTCATCATTGCATCAATTATGTCTTCCCCAACCACATTACCCTAAGTCCTTCTGCTGGTTTTCTTTCTTAATGGTCTTCAGTGTGAACATGTCATTCCTACTTGGGGCAGCCAGGAAGATAGAAGGCTACTTTATGCACAAAGTTATCACAGAAGAAAACATGGCCACATAATCACACAGATTTTTTTCCTCCCAAAACCTGTACAATGTCATTAATCAGAAATGTAATGTCTTTGAAGCAAGAACTGCACCACCCCACGTACAGTTGTCAGGGTCAATCCATGTGGGATATTGCCAAGAACACTCATTGACACAATGATGATCATGCTGACAATGAAGGATAATTCCTCCTGATTTCATACCATTCACAAATAATCCATCAAAGAATACACCAATATTAGACCTGCTGCAAAGAAGTCTAGCATTTTTCTCAGCTGCTACTTTGCATAAAAAAGCCTCTCGCTATGACAATTAAAACTTTGGAGAGGCCTGTTTCAAGAGGTAGAGCAGGTTAAGTCTCCAAATAAACTAGACCCAGGTGACTTTGGCTCTAGACTGCAGAAAACCAAAGTCTTACTCCATTGCCAAAGCTGAAACACTAGTTCTCAAATTTCCTTGCAGTCATCCAGATTGCATTCACTCCAGCATAACACAGGATGAACAGGGTTATCCTGGAAAGCATATCTCACTATCCTCAATACTAAGAGGTTTTCCCCTCTTTGCCTCTAGAACATACTGACAATACTAAATCCTTTTTTGTGACTATGTAGAGCCCCATTCATTATATTTATGGAGGAAAAAAGTCCTTTGCTGACCTCTAAGAAAACTGAGGCCAAGTTTGTTTTCTTAGTATTACATCTATATGACCAAATACTCTGATCCCTTTCTTTTCTTGGAATACAAGCAGGTTTCATGTTTCCCCTGTGTATAATGAAAGTAGTTACCCTCTGGCCAACTCAGATTGTTGTTTCTGAAAATTGTTTTTCTCTCTGGTTTTACTGGGCAATGTAATTATTTGAATTGCAAGAGAACTGTCTGAACAAAATCTGGGATCTCAAGCCCATCAACTCACAGATTTCCTAGACAGTCAGGGCCTCTAACACAGCTTGCTTTTTCTTTTCATAACAAGACAATAAAAGTAAAGTCATTTAAAGAATCAGTTTGTGATGTTGAGACGTGCCATTTAAAACCCAGTAACCTAGTTATGAGGAACTTTAATATTTAATGTGCAGATTAAGTGCACATTTAAAAATTGTGAATGCATGCAATTCATGCAAGCTGCAGAATATACTTTGCTTTAACACAAGGTCCCTGGAACTTCAGAAGGATGAAGCAAAGAAAAGAGCACTCCTTGGTGACTTTATAATCCTTGCAGCTGACAGGGATATCAGATTCTTGCTACATCACAAGGTGAGTTTACATTCATCTCCTATAATACAATTACCCCTTATTCAGACCCCTAACAAAGAAAACTGTCATCAAGAGAATTATGGACAAAAATGCTTCACAATGAGCAGCAATGGCAGCACTGTCCCCTGCAGCATGCAAAACAGACAACCGGTCTGCATCCTCCTCTAGAAAAGCAGGCAAAGGAAAAAAGAGGTAGATGAAGATCCAGAAAAGCCATTAGGTGTGGCGGTGGTACGGATTGATAATAAAGGCCTTAGGGCCCCTGTGTGTGCCACTGTGGAGGAGGGGCTCTGGTGGAGAGTCCTCAAGTCTGAAGAAGCTTCCCCCGAGATAGAGACGACAATGGTCTAATCCCCTTGTTCTGTTATTGGTTCTATAGTTGTCAGTCAAATTTCGTATGTACCCCCTGTTCTGGAAAGTTCTCCCTTGTTCAGTTATTGATTAGTTCTCCCCCCTAGACTCCCCCCTCTCTCCTCCCCTGCCCCTTAATTATTGGATCTGTAACCCTGGACCCTCCCTAACTTCTCCCCTGAACCCTCTTGCTATTGGCTGTTAATTCCCCTTTTAAACCCCTGTCAGAGGGAGCTCAGGGCTCTTCGTCCCTGGAGTCCCTCTGTACCAATAAAGGTGCAGAACGTCCATACGAGGAGTCCCTCTCTCTTTTACCTTCGGCGCTCATTCGGATTACTCTCCATTCCCCCTACGCCGTGACCAACTTCCCACCGGTGGGGCCGTACTCGAGCCCCCCTGGTGTCACCACCCCCTACCCTTGGGCGGTCCGGGACACTGGGGTCGCACTGGTTTGCGGAAGAGCAATATCCGGGAAGGCGTCAGGAGTAAACCAGAGCGATAATTAGGTGTTGTCTAAAAGCAGGTAATAAATATATCAACAAAACTGGGGCAACGAAGTCACACTCGGCCACTTCTCATAGCACCCTGCAGCAGGGACAGACATGATACTTGCTTTGCAAGAAGGGTCACAGTAAGATGTTCATGGGACACTTCTGATTATTTTGAGCTTCTTTGGTTCCCCCTCAGCTGCCCCTAAGCAGAGCCCCCCTACTTAGCAGGAGGCAAAAAAGTCACCTTGTTCCTACTCTTAGCGTTTACATGTCTAACTAAAGTTTTGGTCATTGTGCTCCAGAATACATAAAACCTGTGCCGATTCTCTACACTCATGGCCTTAGTTCAGGTCTTGCATAAAACTTCTGAATAGAAAAGGCTAAGAGCTAAATGCTGCTGCCCACAGTTTCTGTGCTTAAGTCACTAAGAAATAACCCGTCTAACATTTCCCGGAATCCCACCCCAGGCTCCAGAGAAAGACAGGTGAATTTTGTGCATCGTCTTTTTAAAGTCAAGATATAGCTTTTGATTGAGATAGCTGTGCTTTTTTGATTAAAGTAAAAAAGCAAGTGGAGCAGAGCGTCTCAATAATACTGAGCTTTACAATGCATGCAATAATTTAAGAGTGTACTCAGCATGCATGAAGTACCAAGCATTTTCATATTAATGCTGTATCTGAAGGGCACAAATAAAAGATAATTGAGTCAAAAATTTAAAATAAACCCCACACTTCTCCAGAGTGCAGAGGTCAAACAGAAGTATTAAAGGGGATCTGAAGTTGATTTTCATAGCCCTCTCTTTGCAAGTATTTGGTAATAAGCCAGATAAACCCCATGAAAGTTAGAATCATGCCAGTGGCTTCAAAGTGGTTACATTGGTTCTAAGCATCCCACAACATTCATGTTTTGACACCTTATAATAAATATTTGGACTCTATTACCCTTCATAACTCATGAACACTTAGGTCTAGATTAAGAGTATTAAAGTTCCTAATGCTTCTGAAATTTTACTGATTTCAGTGGACCCTTAGAAACAAGGGTGGAAATCACATGTGCCAATGAGCCTTAGCCAGTTACTACTACATAGCACCCAAAATTCCATTTATAACCAAATGGCATATAAGAAAATCTTACATAAAATGCAGGACAAGAAGAATAGAAAAGGCAATAAGTTGTGTGGGCTTGCTTTGGACTTTTTGTTTGTTTTTAACTAAAAAAATCTATGGTCTCATGATGAAGAGTACTTTTGCCAAGGATGTTGATAGGAGGAAAAGACATTAAATTACATGATGGGACTCTGAAGTCAAGACAGAAATTAGGTTTTCCACAGGCAACCTTTTAAGCAACTATCAACAACATGGTCTTAGCACCAAGGGTCAGTAATTTTGGATTTAACACACAGGAAAACAAGAGGCCATGAAAGAATAGTTGCACATCCCATTTCAGTGTGAGGCAACTGAAGACATTGAAATCTCTATCAAAATTAGTGACACCCTAGAAGCTGAATTTTCCATTAGCTGCAGGAAAAACCTTTCAGCCGTATTGAATGGCAATAGCTATTATACATGCTTGGATGAGGCAGCTTCATTTCTCCTTTATCAAGATGGTTCTCTCTTTACTAACAGCCCTCCATCCAAGTGCTCAGAAAGCTACTTATAAATACTCTTATATTTTCAGAGGCTCATGCTAAGTATGCCATTTTCATCCAAGACAGTAATTTCAAACTGATGAACCTTTAGCTATGAGGAGCTGAAGGTCATTTAGGGAGTGTTGCTTTCCACGTAGCTGAGTCTCACCACATACTCAACTTCTATGCAGCTGATTTACTTCTGCACATAACCAATCCATTCCTTCCTGTCAGAAAATATTTTTATTTTACTCCAATCATTCTCACACCTCACTGACTACTTGGGCTAAAAATTTTTTTTTAGATGTATTCAGTCTTTCCTTTCTCTGCTACTCTTGAAGTCACTACTTCAAGTGGAAAAGGATTCCAGTATCTGGGTAATTTAGCACATTCCCAGGGATTCCTCCAGATTACCGTCATCTAGTAGAAACACCAAGGAGAGTGCTAATACAAGTACCACAGACCACCTGAATTCATCACCACTCTTTCTGAATTCACTAGTCATGTTTTAGCTCTTCCTCCTAGTCTTGTGAATCACAAAGAATTTACAGCCCTGGTGCCACGTTGTGGCTTTAAAGATCTGAAAAGCAATGTTTCAGAAAAATTTGTTCCACTGTTTTCTGAAGCCTAAATGACCTAAGTTCTGGATTTTCATTACTCATATCATTGAAATATAATTCTAACTCTGTAAAAGTGGCTATTAGTCAAATTCAAGGAAAAAAAAAAAAAACAAACCAAAAACAAACAGAACAAACAAAGAAGTCCCAGAAGTCTCCACTTCTAAACCTCTTATCAGCTTCAAACCATGTCTTGTGTTTGGTCTCCATTCTGCAGACTAGACCTTGTCAAGCACAGTGTTACTTATGTCATTTCCATGTTCTCATCGCATCATTAGCATTTTAAACAATGAAAAAATGGGTTTATTATGGGTGTGTTTCGGAAATGAAATGAGCTCTTGTGCTCTCAAAGGAAGAAGGAGTTCTTGGGCTCTCACTTCAGCTGACTGGGCCTTGCAGCCTCTGCTCACACATAAACAGCAATCACCTTACTTGGTTTTAGAGACTTATTCTGACCCTGCTGCAAATTCTGCTGCTTCTAGTGACACCCAGCAATAGAAGCTGCCAGTGAGGCTGGGAATGCTCCCAGTCACAGAGCAGCAGGTATAAACGCTCTTCTATCCCAACTCACTAAATACCTTTGGACTTGGGAATATGAGGGTAAAAGAAAGAGAATCAGGTTATCTCCTTCATTCCTGAAGTACATCCTCAAGTTCCAACTCTAGAAGACTCTATTCCTTCTTCCCTCTTCTTTATGGGCACAGGCATCACTTCCAGCAGCAAGATCTTTACATCTCTAAATACAAGATAATAAAGCAACTTGAACCCTAAATCTCAGACTTGCCAGGAAAGTATCCATACTAAATGGTGATGCAAGAGCCTTCAATTTGCCTAACTTGCTATTTTTAACATACAGGACAGCCTATGCCTATTAAAATTAAATGAAGTCTCAGAGTTTCCTACTAGCTGCGTTTCAGGTCCAAGCAGCTTGACTCCCCTCACAGAGTATCAAACCCTTCCATACACACAGAGCACAGTTTTGATATGTTGACTGAATGTAGCACAGTGCTTTTTGCTTTCTCTCTCCAGCTTAAAAATAAATCCCAGAGAAGATCTGGCAAATTTGGTGGACTTCATTTCTACCACTCTCTACATTCAAATCTACATAGCATGATAAAATACTTACCTTCCCAGTATGGGGACTTGGGCTAAGGAGCAGTTTCTGTTAAGCATATTTATTCCGTTCTTTCCCCTTTTGCTCAGTGGAATTCTTGATAATATGTAACTAGTTGCAGATCACATCAATTATTGCAATCTAAGATGCCATTTCTGGACTGAAATTAAGAGCACCTTCAGTTTAGCAAGATTTAATAGAGGTTGTTAAGGGCGTCTGACATTTTTTGACCTTTGCTCTTCTCTTTCAGAGTTTGAATAGGTCTGATTTAATTAGGCAAAAACAGTTTAAGAATGAATGCAAATGTAAAGGCTCAGAAGGAAGGATACATGTACAAGAAAAATTACCAATTCAGTATCTTCAAACTGCAGCCAAACAAATCATGGTTCACACTGATGAGGACAGAGTCAATGGGAGAAATGTTGCTGGTTGGAAATTAGGAAGAAATCATGTCAGCACCAAATTATGGTTAAGGAAAGTCTAAAACTGAACCCAGTTCATTATTTTTTTTTTTAGCTGGAAACATAGACAGCCTTTGGAAGTGTCCACACAGAAGCACAACAGTTTTTTCTGTCTGGCCATCTCATCCTCCTACACCCTCTAAGTGAGCAGGAGAAAGAACAGAAAAATTCAAATAACCAGAAATTCCCAGACTAGCAAAAAGCCTTGGGATCCCACACATAATCCTTCTCCAGTTTGGCTTGGAACCTGAAAATCAGTCACTGACATCAAGTTAAAAAGTATTTTCTGAAGCTGATGGATTGTATAAGTCAGCTGGGGATGAGGGGTTCAGAAAACATGTCCTTTTCTCACTGGGTTCATTGTTCCTTACTGGAATGTTAAGAGGGTGGTTTAGTCCCAAACGTGACGTTTAGCTCCTGCTTCAAACTGGCACACTCTGTTATGACCCTGGCTTTTATTCTTGTCACCTGGCCTTCTTCCACACATTATTACTACTTCTATTGTCTCATCTCCTAAAAGTAAAGAGACACTGACATAAAAATATTCCTGCTCTGTGACTAATGGAAACATATAGCACACAGAGTGTCCCCGAAGCTCCATAATGTCAAAGCTTTGAGAGAAAATTATATTATATCCTAGGTCTAGGTTATTCCATCAAATGTAAACAAAACATTACAACTTCTAAAGTTAACTGACCAGTAGCCCACATCCCACTACCAAATGGCTTATTTATCTGCATTACTTACCATACATCCTCCATCTGAACAGTCATTTTAAAATAAGGTCATATCTTGGGAAAGAGAAATAAATCAGAGTACAGTTACATAATTATTTTCAAAAGCTTTATGGAAATCATTACATTGTTTAGGCTGTAGAATTGAATCTTCTAAACTAATGACACTCCTGTCTCCAGACCCGATACATAGGTCTGCTGATTAACAATATGAATCTGATCTTGTGCAGGTGGGAACAGATGCACATACATGCACATACATACCGGTGAAGGTAGAGTTGATGTAATCAGTGGTGGCAGGAATAAAACTCCAAGACAACCAATTTTTTTTTTAAGTACTTTATGTATTAGGGTATTATTTTAAAAGAAAACAAAAGTATATTTAGACAATAGCTAGGGAAAATTTTACAAAACAGATAGAGGTAAAAAATGTTTCTCTCTAAATCAAGATAGACAAGAGGCAGGGGAGGGAAGAATATGAAGCCAGTTATCGCAAAACCTCAGGAGATAACAATGTGGAACTGAAGGATGAAAGCTTAGATAAAGGTAGTTAAAATATTTTCTATGGCACATTAGATTTGAACTTCATTATAGTTGGTGTTTTGGAGTCCATACTTATACAAGCTAAAACATACTAGAGATATCCAAAGCAGTCAGAATTATCATTATAACTACGAAAACAGGTAGTCTAGCTCACATCCACGTTCTGAGGCCACTGCTCCTCTCCACCCTCAACCACATTGGGGTGAGCAGAGAATTACCTGAGAAGAGAAACCAAGTAAACAGCACACCTGGGAAATGAAGGACTTCTATAAAGAAATTAAAATCTTTATTAGAAAATGTGAATTACAGACAAATGAAGGGGTGGGCTTTTTGAAATGAGTAAACCCCAGCACATGACATGGGATAATGCACCAGGTATTAGACACTACATAAAATATTTGTCATGGGTTCTTCCACAAAGACACCCAGGACAAAAGTCAAGCAGAAAACGTTCAATGACAGTTGTAATGAAATGTTTATTGCGTAACTGAAGAAAGTAAGACTGAAAGATAAATAGAGGAGCTTGGCAACAAATCATATATTTGAAAACCAAATTATAGACGTGTGGCCAGTAACAAAACAATGGTGAGTTTATCTTGAACAAGTGGTATGGAATGAGTGCAGTTAAAAAAAAGAAAGATCCAGGCACCTTTTGTATAGCTTTGTGCCAAGAACCAAAAATTCCTGCAGTTCTTTTTATGATATCATATACAGACTTGATTTATTTCAGGGGGATGACAATTCAGCCCACATTTTTTGACAGAAAGTAAAATACTCAGATATTTGCACTGATGTCTGCCAGGAACAAAAGTGAGTTTTAGGCAGACTTTTCCTTATCTCTTCTGAGGAAACATCAAAGTGTTGCTGCCAGCAAATTACAGCTCGGGGAACTGGGACTTTGCTTGGTCCACACAGAAGAAAGTGCACTAAAGCTACTGAAACCAAATATTTGGTTTCTTCCAACAGCCATCGAAAGCTGAGACCCTTCAAAGGAAGTGTTGGTCTCAGATGCAGGTTCAGCACTGTTTGAAAATTCAGAATTGCTCAAGACCAATATGCTAAAGAAGTTTTTTATAATCCATGACTAACTTCTGGAAACCCATGACTGAAACCAAGTTTCTCCTAGGGGTTTTTTTTTATGCTTTGTCTGAATATTTTCACTGTTTTCCTATTGTAGCAATGAAGGCAATTCTAATACTTTCCATTTCCCAAAATCCTGCATCAGAGCCACGCAGCAAATATAGACCTTAATTCAAAGTCCTCATGATGGGTCTCAGGAGCAACAGTTTTCACTTCAGGGGAATTTGATGATCCAGCAGGAAAACCTAACAGAAATTTTGGCTTAATAGCTTCCATAGCTCTAAGACATCTTGCAATAGTTTATTTCTGTTCATCATAAGCTCAGTTACTAGCCAAACCCTCTGGCTATTGACCAAATTATCTCGTGCTCTTGGGAAACATGGACATTTACTTCCATTTAATCTTTAGGTGGAAATTAATGAACTAATTTCAGCAATTAAACACTTGCACCACTGCTTATTCCTTCTGAAGAGGCCAAAATACAGATATTGAAACTAAACCTGAAATTTCTGATGTCATGTCACAAAGGAGGAAAGCACAGCTGCTCTACTGGCAAATTCTTGGATTCCAAAAGCATCCTGAGAGCTGAAATTGCACAGGATATGGGTGAAAAACCAACCAGCAAGCTTCAAAAAGAAAAGTAAACTGCAACTTCAGGCCTTAATCTGCTGCCTTTCACCCATGCAGACAGCGTTCTCTACAAATAACAACTTCATTTTGTTGGCTGTATTTCATACAAAAAAGACCAAAAAAGTCCAAAAAAGGCCCCTCAAACTTACCACAACAATTCATACTCCAAAGGTGCTATAGAAGTGGAAATGTGGAAATCAGTATTTGAAAAACAGTATTTCACTACTTAACCAGAGGATTATCTAGGATGCACAGTCTGCAAGCCAGTTACTTTGACAAATTTGGAAAGGTTTTCTGACCCCTGAGACAGGCAATATCTCCCCCTATTTTACTCTTTGGCCTTTTGATTTACATATGGAACTAACAAAATACTAAGTGGTAGGACCTCTAGGCACAACATTGGAGGGAAAAAGCTACCAAAACACATTCTGCATCCTGACAGATATCACAGACGGGCTTTTAGGTCACATATTGCTATTACAGGGTGCTTTGGAAATGCATGTAACACTGAACCATGCTATCCTTTTTTGCTGCCACAGGATTTAGCACTTTGGCATATTTGTACATATGAATTGTGCCCAGAATAGACAGCAAGCAACTGACAGTCAAAGGTGATACCATACGTTCAATACATACCTGGGTTCACTGTGTCTTTTTACAGAAGTTTGATGTAAACCACCTTAAAGATGTCACTGCTTTTCCTATGTGTCTTGACTTAATCTATATGAACATTTTATACTAGCATTCTCCTTACCAAAAGCTATTCCATTTACCTGGAGTCACACCTCATCCAATTTCATTCTCACCCTTCCTGAGAAACAAGATTTCCTTCCTCAGGCTTCACATATAGCAACCATAGGCCAACTTCGCAACACCCACCAGCACAGCATCAAAGGAGATAAGTGTCTGTTGAAATATTCATAAACTTGACTTCCATGCCACAACACAAACCCAATCTTTAAGAAACTTCCTCCTTATATGTGAGTTTGATAAACACCTATTTGAAGGAAAACACAACTAAGTTGTTCTATGAGGTAGAAGAAGGAAGGCAAATGATTCAGGAACAATTCAGTCACTCTGAAGCTGTTACAAAGGCCATGAAAAGAACACAGGTGTGACAATACCAGTCAGCAAACTCACTATCTCAATGGAAACTTCAACAGGCTGACTGATCCATCTGGAGGGCTGAATGTTTAGGATTCATAAAAGAAGGGAAACCCTGCAGAGAAAGCAAAGAAGTTGGTACTCACACTTTTCACACTATATAGAAAATGCATCGGTTTCCAGCAGTGTCAGACTGGGACTTTTCAGCAACCCTTAGGTAAATATCTATTTATTATACTACTGCAGGAAAGTTTTGCACTCCAGTGCAGGCAGGAATTAAAGGAGTCTCTGTCAGGACTCACTGGCAGTGTTATGAGATAGACCAGCATGAAAGGTCTGCTCAGGAGACCCTTACAGGCATTCAGCTGGAGGAATTTCAAATCCAGATTTAGTGAGGTGAAGAGTGTATAACAACCAGCATCTTACACAGAAAGCCTGTGTTCATCTTGGCAGTGCCCTGCCACCCTCATGTCTCTGTCAACACTGCAGCTACATCCGTCCTCACCCGACACCGGGTGCCAGAAGACCACGTACGCTGACGGAGTCTGGCTTCACGTTAGCTCAAGGCCTTGATCACACCCTTTTGCCACAGACCCTCTGCTCAGATGGTGAGGATGTGGCACCTGCAAGAAGCCAAGGATGAGCTTAAGAAGCATCCTTAGTACAGCAGAGCATCACTCCTGTAAGCTTCTGTGGCCACAACACACAGAATCCTTTGCTGCATCATGCCAGTTTCAGAACCAGTTTAATCAAGTAAAAATGGGACTACCAGCATGAATAATTCCTACTTCTAGATACTTTTCACTTCCCTGTGCTGATTATATCTAGCACAACGAGTACATTCATTTTTCTAGGAGCAAAAGAATCTGGCCTAGAACAATTTTAACCTACTGGAATAACTGAAAACTGTGAAACGAAAACCAAGACCTTCTGAAACCTACACAGTTAGACTAAAAAACTGCCTGAAGGCATGTACTAGCTTTCACATCCTTATGCTGCTTCTGCTTCTCCCCATTTGGCAAACTCACAGGCACAGATACTCACCATTTAACAATTAGCCTTAGTCCATTTTCTTTGCTGCTAAATAAACATTACTTAAGAAAAGACAATTATGAGCCATTCTACAATTAGAAATCCACTCTGGAAAAAATATAGCTTGATATTAAAATAACTTAAATTCCCTAGTGAGATCAGAGCTACCTACAGGGGTTGGGAATCCAGTTTTTAAATGCAGTACTTTGATGAAGGAAATCAGAGAGCAGCACACACTAAGATATATGTAAAGAGAAATCCAAGTATGGATTAGCCATTTTGTTGGTCAAACTAAACTGAGCTCTAGCAAAGCTTCCAGAAGTGCCTCAGGCAAATTTCAGTTTTAAGACAGAGTTAGAAATTTAGCATAGGTATCAAAGAAAAGGGTACCCACCTAGCGGCAAGGAGTCACTTCGCAGTAAACAACAACCCCTATTTTTAGCAGTAAATACAGAACAGAATTATGGAATCATCCAGGTTGGAAAAGACCTTTAGGATCATCAAGTCCAACCATTCCAGAAGTGCAAAAGTCCCACAGCTGGGTAAGAGAAACCACGCCCAAAGTTAATCTTATTACTGATGGCAAAATGGATATTTGTATCAGGCAAAGAAGCAGTCATGTTCTTATAATAGTTATCAAACAGTATTTAACACACATAAAATTTTTAAATAGCATGGCCATGTATCATCTTATTAATGTGTATAAAAATATGCTACAGCACCTACAGGCATCCAATATGCCTCAAGAAAGCCATGGAAGCGGTAAAGGATGTGGTGGGATGTAAGGATAGCCTGAGAGAAGGAAAATATACTACTGATGCATACATGATACCTAAAGTCTCCATATGGAAGCTGTTTACCTTTCATCATTCTGTCCCGCTGTTAGAAAGACTTTTGCACATCTAGTTA